>CAKMRK010000542.1:0-12390 GCA_928213465.1 Penicillium sclerotigenum | reverse complement strand
TTTTTGACAGTTCAAAACGCGGGTAGAATCAGTGTACATTGATTATTAAGCCATATGTAATAGTATTTCAGGTATCTTCATTTTTCTGCCGTTCTAAAGCAAGGCATCCAGGCATCAACCCCCCCCCAAAAAGGGGTTTTGAACCATGACCCCTATACCGCTGCGTAGAGGGAGTTTGCATTGGGTTAAAATAGGAGTGCATACTGTCCTCGAGACAAACCCCCGCGTGAGATTTCACTGTTTTGGGACAAGATTAGGATTAAACAAGATGCTTTTGATAACACCTTAGATTCTTCATACAATGTCAATCCAATTATAATACATCAGTAGCAATACATCAGTACACATTTGACTGTCGCTTCCGTAGCTTCCTAAGTCTTTGTAAGATCTCCACTTTCCGCAGCTCCAAGAACAAATCTTCCTCGTCTGCATCATCCAAGTCACCCAGGACACTCTCCAATACCGTCTGTACAGGTAAAGATGGTATTTCGATCTCCTTGACCGAGATATCAGTCCTCCCCTTAACAGTTGTGGTGTATGTAGAGCTCTTAACCACATCTGAGATGAAGGAGTTATCCAAGATCTGTGTTGCATTGGGCGGAGGGAGATCATGATTCTTCGCTGGTGCAAATGTCTCGTTGTTCGTACCATCAGCTTCTTCTTGCTCGGCACTCTGAGATCCCACCCACCCTCTACTCATTTGCACAGCCTTTTCCCATTGTCCGAATTTGGCAGCGCTCTCTTGTCGCGGGACCTGGGGCTCGAATACCATGCCACCAGAACGATTGATATCTCGTAGCTCTGCAAAGTTGTGCCAAAGTCCAACAGCAAGGCCAGCTGCAATTGCTGCACCGAGAGCTGTGGTCTCACGCATTTTGGGACGGTAGACAGGGATGGATATCAGATCTGCTTGAGTCTATATTTGAGATTAGATTAATCGTTGTCTAAATACTCATCAACGTGTAAGAAGGTATAATCTCGTCTCTTACCTGCATTGCCAAGTCTGAGTTACTCATACCCCCATCTACAGCAAGTTCGGAAAGTGTATGGCCGCTGTCTTTCTCCATCGCATCTAGAATGGCTTTGGTTTGGAAACAGGTTGCCTCTAGGGTAGCGCGTGCGATATGGCCCTTTTGGGTGTATTGGGTGATCCCAACTGTATACACTGTCAGATAAAATATAACAGTCTAGGAATGAGAAACTCACAGATTGTTCCTTTCGCGTCATCAATCCAATAAGGTGCAAAGAGTCCACTAAAGGCAGTGACAAACACACATCCACCATTGCCTTCCACAGAGTAGGCAAGGTCATTGACCTCCTTAGACTCCTGAAAGAAATTCAAGTTATTTTGCAAGAATTTGATGCCAGACCCAGCAACAGCAATGCTCCCTTCAAGTGCATAGATAGGCTTCCCACCAAAGTGGTAAGCCACCGTAGCCACCAATCCATGAGTCGAGAACACAGGCCTGTCACCAACATTGTACAAAAGAAAGCACCCGGTGCCGTAAGTGTTCTTAGCCATTCCAGGCGAGAACCCTTTCTGCCCAACCAACGCCGCAGACTGATCCCCCAGGCATCCCATAATAGGAACCCGCGCCAAAGCCCCAGAAGCAACAACCCCATATGCCGTCGCATCAGACGAGGGCACAATCCTAGGTAAATGAACCTTCCCCCTGATCCCAAAGAAGTCCAGGAGTGCCTCATCATACCGTAACGTCTCCAAGTTCACAAACATTGTCCGCGAGGCGTTTGTCGAATCCGTGACAAAGACGTTGGCAGCCACGTCGCCGTTCAAACGGTACACCAGCCAAGCGTCGACGGTACCAAATGCCAGTGTGCCACGGTCAAATGCATCCTTTACTCTCGGGACATGCGCCAACATCCAGAGCAGCTTTGTAGCTGACGAGTAGGTTGACAGCGGCAGACCGCACAGTTTCTGGAGCTGCGCTGCCCCCGGTTTCTGTTTCAGTTCTGCGACGATCGCCTGAGAGCGGGTGTCTGTCCATACAATAGCATTGTACAGGGGCTCGCCGGTCTCGTGGTCCCAGACTATGGTTGTTTCGCGCTGGTTGGTTATTCCGATGCTTTGGATGCTGCTTCGGGCGTGGCCTTGGGCTTCGAATTCTTGGACTGCTTCTTCGATGCAGATCTCTACTGAGGTTACTATCTCAAGGGGATCATGTTCGTGCCAGCTAGAAGTGGTTAATTTTGCATCCAAGGTGGACTTTTGGTCTCGCTATTGTATTAGACTGGAACTTACCCCGGGTTCGGGTAGATTTGGCTGAATTCGACTTGATGTGATGCTACTGGCTCGCCCTCGCGATTGAAGATTAGGAATCTAGTGCTCGTTGTGCCTTGATCGATCGATCCCACAAAGTTGTCTAATGGCTGCATGGTTATGGGGCGTTATAGAGGAATTTACGAGGGAGGAAAGCAAATGAGTCGTCTATCTGCGCGTGACACGAGACGTCAAACTTGTGACAACAAAACGCAGAAGAACTCGAGATACAGCAGGGAGCCTCCAAATACATAAATAAAAAGCTTCTGCACATAATAGCTTCATAGTCACACAGCGGGGTGCTGATTCGAAGAATGAGGGGAAAACACCGAGGGAAGGGATTGGTGGGATTACCCCTGGTCAGACGTGAGATGAAAAGTGAGAACGGACTGTGCGACAACATTTATTGGGTTTTCATGTAAACTCGTTGTTGGAACTTTTGGGAACTGAATTGTGGAATTATCCCAGTGTCAGTCCACTTTGGACTTCGGGAAAAGGTTCAGGGAAAAACAGCTGTCTCATTCCAACATGCCCTTGAACCCTGACATGACCTTCCTGCATATTGTGGGGAGAGATCAGCAGATGATTGACGACTCGGCTCATTTGACGAAGTGTCAGATGCAAATTGGCGGGGAATTGTGCACTGGCTCTGTCTTATTCTATCCTATAAGCACCAGGCCAATCAGACATCTGCCGATAAATAGCCCAAATTACAACTGCTAGATTAGTCCAGATTGAAATTTTTATCTGCAAGCCTATATTGGCTTCTTTTTACCTCGGTGAATAATGCGGTGTTAACTGTTCGAGGACAAGACATCTCACTTCTACCGCACACGCAGAGTCAAATCCGGACAACCCCGGTCTCGGGGATGCTACCTCCAAGCAGATGGTCACACGGTCAGCGGTCAATTGTGTCACTGCCGATAAGAAGTGAAGAGCGACAAAATACTACCCTCAGCATCATCATGAGGGAAGATCAATCTCTGTCCCCTACTCTTGCCTGCCTTTACAGAAGCCTGCCGCTATGTCAAGGTGACACAGCTTGGACTTTCTAGAAATTTACAATACCCAAGGAGTTGACGATTAGTAATAGAAGATATACAAGCTTCTTCCTACAGTCATGATAGTCATGGCAAATACCGGTAAGCGGGAACTATACACAACATTGTGCTGTCCAAGAATTACCCAAAGAAGAGGAAAGAACCCAACCGTGATCGGACGGAGGCTGTCCAAGCCAAATGGCTCTTCCTACAAAAGACCCCTGAAATAAACTATGAGCAGAGATGTTCTGTCAGAGAATTCTGCGTGTGGAAGACAAAAAAACACTGATGAAAAAGACTATGGCCAGCCCAGCTAGTTCAATAAAAGGGATATGTGCACTTGCTTACTCCGCGTTTATCCGGATTTGACTTCAGCTGATATCTTCCCTGCAAGCTCACATGCTCTCTGAAGCTCTGGAGCTTGGAACCAGGAGGACAAGACCCTGCGTCAGCCAATTAAGCCACGCTCTTGTACAAAGGACAGCACACATTAAGTGCCAAAAGGTTGGTTACACGGTCGTCCCTGCTTCTGCACCGTTGATATACCGGAGGGAGTACCATATCGCTCTTGTGTGGCTGGCGAAGTTCGACCCGGTTGGGACTATATCAACTCGAAGCCCCAACCCGGGCCCATAGCTTGGGCTCCCTCTTCGATGGCTACCTGAAAAGAGCTTGAGCTTGATTTAATTTCAATGTCAATGTCACAAGTCCACCGTGAAACTTTATCGTCTGGTAGTCATGACAGTGGCTGTGGCTCGCTGTGTCTGACTGACAAGAACGAAAAGGCTATCCATCATATCAACCCGGAAGTCGAAAGTCCTTATACTCGCCCTCTCCTCTGGTTTAAAGCGAGGGAGTACTGCCGTGATGCATTATCAGAGTTCTTTGGGACGATGATCTTAATTTTATTTGGGGACGGGGTCGTTGCTCAGGTGCTACTCAGTCATGGCCAGAAGGGTGACTACCAATCTATCTCTTGGGGATGGGGGTAAGGATTCCTTCTCCTTTTTCTATCATCACTCAATACTCTTCTCACCAACTCCGTTCACCAGACTAGGCGTCATGCTCGGAGTATACGCCAGCGGGGCATCAGGAGGCCACATCAATCCCGCCGTGACATTTGCAAACTGCGTCCTCCGCGGGTTCCCTTGGCGGAAATTCCCCGTATACGCACTGGCCCAGGTCTTCGGCGCAATTTGCGGTTCTGCGATTGTATACGGCAACTATAAGTCAGCCATCAACGTCTACGAGGGCGGGCCAAATATCCGCACAGTGCCCGGCTACTCGACAACCGCAACAGGCGGCATATTCTGCACCTACCCAGCAGAATTCATGACAAAGACCGGACAATTCTTCTCCGAGTTCATTGCCAGTGCGGTCTTGATGTTCATGATATTCGCTCTGAAAGATGATGGCAATCTAGGTGCCGGGCCCCTGATGCCTCTGGCGTTGTTCTTCGTTATATTTGGCATTGGCGCATGCTTTGGATGGGAGACTGGATATGCTATCAACCTGGCACGGGACTTTGGGCCTCGACTGACATCCTACATGATTGGATATGGGCATGAAGTATGGGCTGCAGGGGATTATTACTTTTGGGTACGTTTTATCGAGACATCAGATGCATCAAACCTTCTGGGCTTTATCGGCTTATAAACATTTTCTTAGGTTCCTATGGTTGCACCAATATTAGGTTGCACATTCGGTGGATGGATCTACGATCTATTCCTATATACTGGGATGGATAGTCCGGTCAATACACCTTGGATGGGACTCAAGAGGCTGTTTGGACCCTTTAACCAAAGGCGAGTCACGTTGCAAAGTCCAGTCTGACACAATCCTATCCTTATGCATGAAATCCCAACTGTAGGCATGGAGCGGTGAGCACTGTACTGGACCTGTTTTATTTTATTTTTATCTTATTCATGATCTGCCTATGACAATCCTGTGTGTAAAAATGGGTAGGAATCAGCTATGATTGTTATGATTTATACTTTGCTCTATTTAGTCAGTTTCTGCAGCAATCTTTTAGAGTCATGCAATCTACTTTTAAGTTGTTAACATGATTCATGACCTTTGACACTTTGACGTTGTCTCTCATGTTTAAGCCATATTTTTTAGTTAAACCCAAGTCTATATCCGCTGTGCATGTAAGCCATGGGTCTATAACATGTCTCCGAATGCTATATCTCTAGTTATAGGCATAAGATTTTATTATGTTTATTTATGTACCCAACAAAACATATCCAATACATGGTATCATGTCTCTGTATCTGGGCCGCATGATTCTAGAAAAAAAGGACAGCGCTTTCAACTGGCACATGACGTGGTTGACCTTTAAAGAAATACTTTCTCTAGGATTCTTTCTCCCTTTCTCACTCTCACTCTCTCTCTCGCTCTAATTCCTCTCTTTTATACCGCTGTAATTACTAGTAGGCCTACATAGTAAGCCTATGCTAATCCACTTGCTGTGAAGGCGGTCGAGACAAGACCCATTTCGGCATTATTATATACCTCAACCTGACCACCTGGGACATTGTCAAAATTCTCGTGACAATGGCGACAATAAATCAAAGTCCTCTTCGTGATCTCCTCGACCATCATCGAAACCCTTTTGTAGACCCATTCTTATGGACATGTCGAAAAGTTCAGCTGTGATTTTTCGTGCGTAAAAGCCAATTCTCTTCTATCTCTTGCTTATGCTTCTCGATTGCATTTTTTGGTCTGGTGAAATAAGGGATCTAAGATAAGAGCCGAGGTTGCTTTTCATAGAGTAGCAAAGGAAGCAACCAAGAATGCAATTATTGCGTCCATCTAGTCAAAGATCAGGATCTAGCCAAATGGAACAAGCAAGATAGGAAGAAATCCAAGGAAAATGGCGCTATTAGCAGTCTCAGTCTGTTCTCCACTAATATCAGGCACAGTCGCCTCCCGGGCGGCCCCGGGCCCCCGACTATGCAGTGGACACAGCTAAAACCCGACAATCCCACAATCCTATTAATCAAAACTAAAATTACTTTTCACATGGATGCTAAGGCGATTCGTGGAATGTCACAGGAGAAACTACATCAAATGCGAAGGGGAAAAAAAGGAGAAAAATTGATATTGTCAGAAAGAACTTCAGGTACATGGCATAGTTACTGCACTATGTGCTCTTTAGAAGTTCAATCAAGATCAAAGCTTCAAAAGATTCGTTGTCATTCTTATTAGCTCGCTGCAAAGGTTATCTCCGCAAACGGCATCCTGACTCCGCCGAGCTCGCTGCCGAGTATAATTACTTCTTATTTTCAGCCATGTGTCTAAGGTCTCGAAAGGACAAAGGTGTACTAGACAGGATAAGATATATCATGTTAAATAAAACATACTACTTATATCTAGTATATGTATAAATTACCTATATACGTAGGCTTTCATCGATAGCAACGTAATATATAATAAGCATTTTTATATAATAAATCATATAATAAATCAACATATAACATCGAGAAGATAACATCGAGAAGATAACATCAAATATAAAATATATATAAAAGTGTTATACTAAGGGGGCAAAGAGAGTCGCCACCCAAAGAAAATCTCTTCCCGGCAAATTGGCCCACACCCAGCGTTGGCGAAAAAGAGAAAATTTGATTCTTTTGCGAGAGGAAAAAAAAAAAGTATGGTAGAATAATACTAGAAGAAATAATAGATAATAGAATGAACCCCATGTCTTTCCCCTCAAATTCCTCCTTTCTTTTACATAACAAATATTTCTCCTCGTGTACTGGCCTCTCACATTGCTCCACCAAGGAAAAGCCTGTCTTCGGACCCCGTTGGCTTGAGTGGATACTTGTTGAGTCTTTCGAATCCTTTCGTTCTCTCTCTTTATCCCATCTTGTAGCTCCTCAAATCTGCCCCCAGCAGCCATGGCCCCGCACAAGGAGGGAAAGATGAGCGCTGAAATGCCTGTGCATGTCCAAGCACAGAGCACAGTCTATGATATCGACTACGAGAAGCATGGCGCCCAGCGCGAGGCGAACCCGCTGCCGGATCTCAAGCGAAAGCTGAAGAGCAGACATCTGCAGATGATTGCCATTGGTGAGTTGGATGATATTGTCCATCAGAACCAGAACCTTAAGACTAACAGTCTTCGAAGGCGGCACTATAGGTACCGGTTTATTCATTGGTAGTGGCACTGCCATTGCCCACGGAGGCCCTGTGGGTGCTCTCATCGCTTATATCTTCGTCGGAACGATCGTGTACTCGGTCATGACCGCTCTCGGAGAGATCGCAACATATATCCCGATTCCTGGTGCATTCACCTCATACGCTGCTCGCCTGATTGATCCTAGTCTCGGCTTTGCTATGGGTTGGATCTATTGGTTCTCGTGGGCATCAACATTTGCCCTGGAGTTGACCGCAACCGGTTTGATCATCCAGTTCTGGGACAGCAGTATTCCGATCTCTATTTTCATTGCCGTCTTCTGGGTCGTGATTATCGTTTTCAACATGATGCCCGTGGGCTTCTACGGTGAAATCGAGTTTTGGTTCGCGAGTATCAAGGTTCTTACCGTGATCGGCTTCATGATCTTCTCGATCTGTATGAATGCCGGCGCCGGGAAGGAAGGGTATATCGGTTTCCGGTACTGGGTGCACCCTGGTCCGTTCTTCCCCTACTTGATTCAAGGCAACGATTCATTGGCCAAGTTTGTTGGATTCTGGTCGACCCTTATTCAGGCCGGATTCTCTTACCAGGGAACCGAACTGGTTGGTATTGCGGCCGGCGAGACCGAGAACCCTCGCAAGACTGTCCCATCTGCCATCCGCAAAACCTTTTTCCGTATCGTCTTCTTCTTCATCCTAACGATTTTCTTCCTCGGAATTGTCGTTCCCTCCGATGACCCCGGTCTATTGGCTAGCCAGGGAGGTGGTGCTTCCGCTCAGAACGCCAACGCCTCGCCGTTCGTCATTGCCGCCAACCGCGCCGGTGTCGCAGCTCTCCCCGGTATCATCAACGCCGTTCTTCTAACCGTGGTGCTTTCGGCAGCCAACTCCAACGTCTACAGCGGAAGCCGTATCTTGGTGGGTCTGGCCCAGGAAGGTTTCGCCCCTCATTGGTTCAAGAAGACCAGCAAGCGTGGTGTCCCTTACTACAGTGTGCTCTTCACGGCGGCCTTCGGCCTGCTCGGATTCTTGAACGTCTCTGATTCAGGCAGCACGGTGTTCACTTGGTTGCTCCAAATCTCGGGTGTAGCTGGTTTCATCACCTGGTGTTCGCTGAACGCCTGCCACCTTGCCTTCCAGCGAGCGCTTAAGGCTCGCAACATCTCTCGGGATATCCTGCCCTACAAGGCCCTCTGGCAGCCCTGGCTCTCGTGGTATGGTCTGTTTTTCAATTGTCTGATCATCCTCACCCAGGGATTCACTGCCTTCATTCCGAATTTCCAAGTCAAGGATTTCTTCATCAACTACCTAAGCTTGATTTTGTTCGTGGTATTATATGCGGGACACAAGATCATCTACCGCCCCGCCTTTGTCAAGCCCATTGAGGCCGACTTGGATACCGGCCGTACCACTGCTGATAACGAGACATGGGAGACCATTGAGCCAACTACCTGGTATGGCAAGGCATGGAAGTGGATTTGTGGATAATTAGAGACTTGTCGATCTCACTGTATACATTTTATTTTTGCATATTTTTATAGGCGTTATCTTTTTTTTATCCCTTTTTTTACATATAATATATCAATATACTTTATTCGATATCAAGGCAATATAAAAATAATATAAATTCCCAAAACATCTCGGTTCATGTGATAGTGCATTTGAGTTATGCAGCAAATGATGCAGAATATGTAAGCAGACCCCATAACCTGGAACCTTGCAAGTGTACCTTGTCCCTCAGGGATGTGACGTACCACTCAAACAGCCTCAAACAGCCGAGGTTCCCTCGTCGGCTCATGTCTTTGTGTCCCAAAAAGAGTCCGTCGCGCCCGGTTTCATGCTACTCCAGTTTTCTTCCCCACACTTTTCCCCCCTTTAATATCCGGATTACTCGGACTTCTCTTTCTTTTCTCTTTTCCTTATTCACATAGATTCCGGTTTGTCCGCCCTTTTTTTTCCTCCTTCCCTCGCTAACCGTCCCTGTCCTGACAGACATGTTCTTTTCACTACCTCCCCATTTGGCTAAGGCCGAGGAGCTCAAGCAAGCACCTCCAAAGGGCGTAGCTTACTCTGTTCCCATTCCCGGCACTGAACAACCTGGCCGAAGTCAGGTATACCGAGCATGGAATGCGCAAAAGGAACTTCTAACAACATTGGACCCCCAGGTATGGAGGCTCATATGCGATATTAGAATATATTAATACTAACTGAGCTTAGGTCACCACGGTCCATGATATGTTCGAGTCTACTGCCAATCGCCAACCCAAGAACCACTGCCTCGGTTGGCGCCCATATAACCCAACGACCAAGTCATTTGATCCATACGAATGGCTCACTTATGAGACTGTGCAGAAGAGACGCGCTGCATTCGGTGCTGGTATAGTAGAGCTGCACCACAAACACGATTGCCATCGCCCCGGCCAGTACGGTGTCGGTCTCTGGTCCCAGAACCGGCCAGAATGGCAGATCACTGGTGAGTTAGGCCTTGAGGCTGAAATCTTGAAGTTGAAATTGCTAAATCGAATCTTCGTACAGATCTGGCTTGCGTCTCCCAATCTCTTTACTCTGTCTCAATCTACGATGTGCTGTCCCCAGACGCTACCGAATATATCATCAACCACGCTGAGTTAAGCTGTGTTGTCACCTCTCTACCCCATATCCCTACTCTGCTTAAGCTCAAGCCTTCTCTCCCAAACCTGAAGATCATCATCAGTTTGGACCCGTTGGATGGAGGTGAGCAGGACGGTCACTCTAAGCGTGCCCTTCTCGAGTCCATGGCCGCCGGTCAGGGCCTGTCGATCTACACTATCGATCAGGTCGAGGAGCTGGGTTTGGCCTCGAAGCGCGGATACAATGCTCCTTCTGCTTCGGACATTGTCACTATCAACTACACCTCCGGCACCACCGGTCCCCCCAAGGGTGTCGTTCTGACGCACGGTAATGCCGTGGCCGCCACATCCTGCGGTCTGATCACTATCAACCAAGCCCGAGGCGATACAGCAGCTTCTTATCTGCCGCTGGCCCATATCTATGCCCGTCTGGCAGAGCAGTGTGCTTTCTGGGGTGGTGCACGGGTTGGTTATTTCCATGGAAATATCGTGGAGTTGGTCGACGATTTGAAGTTGCTGAAGCCCACTGGTTTCATGTCTGTTCCTCGTCTTTACAGTCGATTTGGTAGCGCAATCCGTTCCGCAACAGTTGAGCAGCCCGGCTTCAAGGGTGCTCTTTCGCGACATATCATTGCGACCAAAACCGCGAATATGAAGAACCCCGATCCCTCCAAGGCCACAGTCAGGCACGCTTTGTACGATCGTATCTGGGCTAAGAAGGTCACTGCGGCTCTTGGTCTGGAGCGAGCTAGATATATGGTGTCTGGCTCCGCGCCCTTGGACCCAACGCTGCACGACTTCCTGCGTGTCGCCACCGGCACCGATATCCTTCAAGGTTACGGCTTAACCGAGTCCTACGCCTCAGCCACCGCCCAGCCGACCTACGATCTGACCTCCGGCAATTGCGGTAGTCTTGCACCCTGCGTCGAGGCTTGCTTGGCCTCCCTGCCAGACATGGAGTACTCCGTAGACGACAAGCCGTTCCCCCGTGGTGAGCTCTTGCTTCGCGGCAACAACATGTTCCGCGAGTACTACAAGAACGAGGAAGAGACCCGCAATGCCATCACCGAGGACGGCTGGTTCCGTACCGGCGATGTCTGCACAATCGACGCAAAGGGCCGCTTCATCATCATTGACCGCCGCAAGAACGTGCTCAAGCTCGCCCAAGGCGAGTACATCTCCCCCGAGCGTCTGGAGGGCGTCGTCCTTGCCGAGCTCGGCTACATCGCCCAGGCTTATATCCACGGCGATAGTATGCAGACCTTCTTGGTTGGTATCTTCGGTGTCGCGCCTGACCTCTTCGCACCATTTGCCAGCAAGGTTCTAGGCAAGACCATTGCCCCGACGGACTTGGAAGCGGTCAAGGAATCTCTGAACGATGATAAGGTCCGCCGTGCTGTGCTCCGTGACCTCGAGCGCGTGGCTAAGAAGCACAAGTTTGCCGGCTATGAGAGAGTACAAAACATCTCTCTCGAGGTGGACCCGTTCACCGTTGAGAACAACTTGTTGACCCCGACGTGAGTTTTATTTCCGCCTCCATAATCCTAGCATTGCTAACATTGCTTTCTCCTTTCTATAGTCTCAAGCTCAAGCGTCCCCCCACGGTCAAGCTATACCGTTCCCTTTTGGATCAGCTCTACGTGCAGGCCATCGAGGAGCAGTCTGCTCCCAAGGCTAAGCTGTAGTGGTTCCAGCACATATTCTTGTTCATGGTTTGTTTTCCATCGCGTTCTCGCTCTGGCATTTGGCCATTCTTTGCGGGCTCGGTTCGGGAACTGTACACAGAACCCGTCTGTACATTGTAGTATATTGAACATTCTGACTAATTTCGGGTGCGCTACTACTGGTCATTCGTGGCTTGGGGGAGGGGTGCTCTCTATGGTTGTAGGATCATTAATTCGGTTGGTCTGGTGGTCTTTTGTTCTAGTTTTCTTCCTCGCGGGACTATACTATAGATATGCATATACTCATCCACGTATCTCATTTTTCATACGCTTCTTTCTTGGTCCCTTCATCTGTTGCCTTGCACGGTTATTCTTTTTATAATTGCCTTCTAGTCTTCTAGACTTACGTTGCGTTGAGGCGAGTTACTCTGCGCCACGCCGCCATGTCTACATGTGCAACAAAAAGAAACCACGAAACACTCCTCTGCCAACGTGAATCTTTATTGTGAGAAAGATAATATCTAGCAATAAAAAAACAAAAAGTTATGATAAGAGTGGGATTTGAACCCACGCCCCTTTCGAGACACGGAGACAGTTGTATACCATCGGGATCAGGTGGACCTGAACCGTGCGCCTTAGACCAACTCGGCCATCTT
>CAKMRK010000533.1:0-33955 GCA_928213465.1 Penicillium sclerotigenum | reverse complement strand
GGAGAGGGTGGTGAAAGGAGAGGGTGGTGAAAGGAGAGGGTGGTGAAAGGAGAGGGTGGTGAAAGGCGAGGGAGGTGAAAGGAGAGGGTGGTGAAAGGAGAGGGTGGTGAAAGGAGAGGGTGGTGAAAGGAGAGGGTGGTGAAAAGAGAGGGTGGTGAAAGGAAAGGTTGTGGGTTGGCGCCTCGAGATGTGGATCGGTCAGCATAAAAATTCAAGGTCATTCGGTAACTGACTAACGGTGAAAGATACATGCTGAGATTCTTATTAGCTCAAATTTCTATATTAGATTGTGAGGATCTGAGGCAGATTGACCAACAAGTAAAATGAACCTACCAAAAAACTATGCTTCAGGCGGCACCTTATTACCATCGTGGAAATATCAGCAGTTTGGTTAAAGTCGCGCTTTGGCGGGTAGTGCAGTGTCTGGTTGGCAGGGCTCTACTAAAAACGAACGTTGAACTTCTATTTTGTCAAATATCCAAATGATCCTTTTCAAATGGTCCTGATGCAAACTGCCAAACAGTGATTAAGTGCAGTTGATTACCAAGAATCATGTTTTTTTTCAGTCATGACTGCCCCGGCAAATTTTCTTTAACGCTGTTTAAGTTTTGCTCAAGTGATACAGAACTGCTCGAAATAAGCTTCACCTGTTCTTTTTCCTGTATTGTTCGATTTCCCTCTTGGTGTTCAATGGTCCAAAGCGCGCTATCTAGGTAAACCCAAATATAGCATCGCCATTGACGGTTTGATTCTGCTCAACTGCGTTGAAATACTCTCTTGTTTTTTAACGGTCAAAACCAGGGCTTTTAGGATACAGCATGACTTATCTCCCCAGACTTGCAGGAATCAAGTGTGGCTGTCAACCACGCAATGATTCTTTTAGTTTGGCAAATACTGCCATATAGGATCCTCGTCTTGGCTCAGTTCAACGTTCACCAGATGTAATCGTTAACAGGGTGGTGAAGCTTCGTAAAGAAACTCTGTTTGGTTTTGTCCCAAGGTTCCGATGAAGCTGAAAGTTGATACAAATTGAGCTCATTTAAATCACAAGTTGGGAATAGCATTAATATAAATACTCGAGGACCCCTACTTACTGATATCGAAGTATCCTGCTGTCGCCATCTCGTCCTCGCAGTACAATTTTCCTGTGATCGAGTCATTTTTCAGCGCCCTTTTTCCAGAATGCCAAGCCCTACCTCCACTGGCTCTATTGATCAAGCTTGGAGCTCTTCGCTCTGGGCATGCTGTGACCCCACGAATGCCTGTAAGTTACTATGAATGAGATTGCGAGCTGAAGGATAACATTTGCAATAGGCTGTTGTGCTTGTCTTTTTCCATGCTGCATCTTTGGAAAAACGACTTCACGGTTCAAAGGAGAAAGGGAAAGCCATTGTAACGTTGATGTATTTCGAGGAATTCCTTCTTGCTAATGGTGTGACACTAATTCTACGTTTCTAGTGTTGTTTGTTTTCGTTACTTAGCACTTGTGGGCTGTACTGGTTACCAGTTATGATGCAAAGAAATAAAATCAGGAAGCACTTTCACATCAAAGGATCATTCTGCGGAGATTGTGTGGAGTCTGTCTGCTGCACTTGCTGTGTTTTGGTACAACAAGAAAAACAGTCTCAAGTTCAGACAAATAATCTCGAAGGATACAACTCGGTCGCTTCAATGAGTTACCCCGCAAACTAAAGGATGTGAGCTACTTTACCTAGTGTGTGTTATAATTAACTACTTCAAACTGAGATGATCAATTCCTACTTCGCTGACAAAAAATAATGACATGATTTTTGGAAATCAATCCTAGGTGGGCTTTGCTTCAATCCTATGCCAGGTGCAGCTTTTTGAAGACATATGTTAGGTTGGATGAAAAGGCCAGCTCCGGAAAGACCGACGGTCAAGAAAACCACAAACGCAAGAATTGCCCATGAAAATTAGGAAGCACAACATCCTTCCACTGAGAATGATGATAGGACAACAGATGTAGCGACTTCGCAGCGCAGTTTCTCATCTGAATTCCCAGGATGCTTCTCTTCCCCAACTTTGAAAGGCAGTGGGATTCGAATTAGGACACGTTCGCCAAAAGGCCAATTTACGTAGACTGGAATGCACACGTTGTAGCTCCCAAACAACCAATCAACCTCGTCGGCAATTTCACATAAATTTACGCCAAGATGGAATGAAACCAAAGATTCGATGTCCGTTTTGTGGCTTAGTAGATATGAACAGAAGTCATGCTGCTTTTGCGGGTAGTCCAGGCGGTGCAGGATATTATCGTCGTCGGCCAGGGCATCTTCCAACGAAATTTTGTTCTCTCTGAGCAAAGGCCCTCTGAGCAAAGGGAGAGTAGCCATATAGACAGTTCGCATGCATTTGTGCTGGCCGTCCCAGCAAAGTGAGCTCAACTGAGGTGCTGTGCACCTCCATCTGAGACGAGATGTTCCGGGAAGCAAGGGGATGAAGGTCACATGACCAGCTCCTGTCGCACATTGCTTCCAAATACGGCCTGCCTGGGCGGTGAAATAATTATCCGTGGCCGCAAGCAAAATTGACAAAACACAGCCGTGTGTGGACACCGGAAGTGGGAGATATAGTTAGATATTCCGTATTAGTCAAAGAGCCCATCCAAATAACTAACTAGTTAGCCAGTTACAGTAGTTTTCGAAATCAGTTAAACCTCCATACTCTTGCAATTTCATTCCCGGAAAATACATCTGAAACGCGCTAATCCATTTTAGGTCACCGCTCTATAATTTCGGCAGAACTGTAATGGTAATGTGTTCGACCACCAGATGAGTCATTGTAATAATACCGTAATGTCCCATGAAATCACGTAGAATCGTTTGGGAATTCTGGTTACAGTATCCAGCATGATCGTCCGCCTACTCCTCCCTCCACGTCTGTCCCTTTTGTCGGGAATCTGTTTTCGACTCCAGCTCTACCGCGATCTGACGCGGAGAAATTTTCATCACGCCATTCTCAAGATATTTACCTGGCAGAAAGCTGTTAAAATTTCGCATTACCTTTAACCTATATTCACGTTACTAGTTGCTTATAGACCAAAAGTAACGTCGACCTGTGAGTGATTCCGTATTCCTACTTTCTCAAGAATTTCTCGTTCATAGTTCGTGCTACTGTACTCCTGCCAACAGTCATTACGACTCGGAAGCCTTCACTGGAACCGACAAATATTTGCTTGTCCTGGATACCAGCTTGTAAGCCAAAGTCATTCCCCTCAGCTATCCCATTTATGGGGATTATACCCTTATTGACTGGAAGTGAAGAACATGTACAGTAGTTTTCGAATTCAGTTATACCACACTCTTGCGACTTCTTTCCCGGAAAATAAATCCGAAATTCCTAAGTCCTGGTTGGATGATTGTTGACACACCTGATGCTCAGACCGCTTTCTAGAATAGACTGTGTATTTTACAATACGACCACAAAACCTCAAAAGAATAATATACAAGAAAATGCTTTACACAGAATGCCCCTCTTTTCCCGAGATTTTTCCAAGGTCCCTTACCTCAAAGCTTCATTTCGTTTGTTATATTACGGCCCGAAGCGCTTATACGCCTTAAGCCTTACTATAGCCTTCCGCTTGGATAAGCTCTAGACTATGGTTATAGTTGACAGTATGAGAATCCTTCTTGGGTACATTGATAAGGCAGTAAATCCCGAATCGCGCTAGATTATGGAAAGTGGATCTTGCAATACTCCGTGCTTATTTACATACCGGGGCGGAAGTGATCCAGTGGCTGCGGGATAGCGCGCTGATGCGGGGACGTGGCACGCTGAGACCCAATCAACTTGGAACAGCCAGCAGGGGCAAATTGGGTAAACGTCACAGATAGATATTGTCACGTTATGAAGGGCACGGTTACGAAGCCTATGACTGGATCAGAGCCAGGATCGGACGGATTGGATATATAAGGATACATATTCAAACATCACGTATTGCGATCAATCTCACATTGTTACTTGGCTACTACCTTCAGTAATTTACACTTCACAGTTCATCTTTAAGACAACCGAAACTACAAGTAGGAGAGCTCAGTATCACTACTTTTTGACTGACTTCCGGCGAACGGGTTGGTCTTCACTTAGTACTGCACCGTGCAGTGTTCTGGGATCCCTGCGTTTGTGTGAATGTTGACTGGCAGCTAGGAATGTGGCTGAGTCTCGATTGTTCTGATCAACTTTCAGGCAGCAACGCATACATCTTGAGACGTTTTCGATGATGATAGGGTGAACGAAGTTTTGCAACCCTACATGGGACCATAAATTCAGCGATCGAACACATCGGCTATTGAAAACTTGACACACTGCTTGCTCAGAAGCAAATACTTGGTAACACCTCACAAGCTGCATCCTTACGATGCTGGGTGAGTCTTACCTACCAGCTGATGTTCGTATGCCAAGCATATCATTTACCTTCATAGCAACGGAAATGTCACGTGATAGCCACTGAAATTCGGCGCCCTCAGCGCACTGTTGCGGAGGTCATGGAGAATTCTTCTCTCGTGACCTGTCTCGAAAGGCTTGATCTGAAAGTCGACCAATCTCCGGAGTTTGTTGATACAGGACCTCAGATTGCGAGTCTTGTTGCGAGGCTACAAAACCTACCTACCAAGCCACCATCCCTTTACATTGATCTTGAAGGGATCAATCTCTCAAGACACGGTAGCATTTCGATCTTACAAATCTACGTCCTTCCACATAAAGAAACATATCTGGTCGACATACATAACCTCCAGGAGAAAGCCTTCCTACAAACGGCATATGACAAAGACGAGACTCTACTGAGCATTTTGGAATCACCACATATCCCCAAGGTCTTCTTCGACGTTCGAAACGATTCTGATGCACTATTTAGTCACTTCAATGTTAAGCTTGCTGGGGTTATTGACCTTCAATTGATGCAACTGGCAACCAGTTTGTTCCCGAGAAGATACGTCAGTAGCCTGGCAAAATGCATTGAGCGAGACGGTCTTCTTACGTCTGACGAATTGCAACTTTGGAAGGCATCGAAAGAAAAGGGGCTGAAACTATTTGCTCCTGAACGTGGCGGAAGCTATGATGTGTTCGACGTCCGCCCTCTTCCGGATGACATTCAGGAATATTGTGTGCAAGACGTCCGATTCCTTCCTAAGCTGTGGCTGCAATACGATCAGAATCTTTCCCCGTCTTGGGCTCAGAAAGTCACAACGGAAACTTTAAATAGAGTCAAGCACTCACAAACAGCCACCTACGATGGAAAAGGCCCGTGGAAAGCTTTAGCGCCTGTAGGTTGGTGGTAATTCTGCGATTGAAGTTCTCTATGCCATTTTGTCGTCGTTCGATTTCTCCTCGGCGAGTATAGCTTGTGAATTATGGTAATAAGAAGATCTGGCCAAACTGTGGACGCTGCGTTGCAGCGTTTATGATCCTACCTGGGATCACAATTCCGGGAGTTGAATGGCTAAGTGACAGCAGTGCATATATCTGCGACTTTAATGTCACGAAGCTGCGATGTTAGAGGTATGTGACGAAGTATGACAAGGCGGTTCTCCAAAATGATTCATCCATCCTCTCAAAATCCCTGTCGTTTTATGCACCATTGCCAGATTGGCCACCTAAAATTCCTACTCCAAGGTGGAGAAAGGGTTGACAATGAACCAATCATATATTACCCTCCGTTGGATTGGTTTCAAATGTACTGAAGCAACAGTTGCGAGACCAGTAGGGGGAAGATACAGTGATAGTAAATAAACCTTATCCACATTGCTAGCTGACCATTCAAGAGTATTCAAAGATAGGCAGAATAAGAACACTAAATGAAATATTGAAAGCAGAAAACTTCACACCACGTATATGGAAACTAGGCCATCTTGGCTTGGGATTGGAAGGCCCTTTGCTGCAAGAGTTTGTGCTCGTTTAGCCCTCTTCTTTGAGGATATGGTCTTCCAGTTCTTGTATAGAGCTACATCCTCAAGGGAAACTTTAGTTGGGCGGGGGTATTCCTCAGCAGCAGCAGGTTCGTCGATGGCAGCAACTGACTCATCGACCGCGACTGGCTCATCGACCGCGACTGGCTCATCGACCGCGACTGGCTCATCGACCGCGACTGGCTCATCGACCGCTGGCTCCACAGAATCAGTATTTCCGTCAGTCGACTCTTCCGTGTATCTTTGGTCACTAGTCCATATTTTGTCCAGTGGCTCTTTTATTGATGCGTTTCCATTTCTGTTTCCATGACTGTGTATCTGCTCGTAGAGGTTCTTCTCGTCCTGCAAGGTGTTTCCCTGGAAATGTAGGAGTATCTCAAGCATCATTTTTGTCACAGCATTGTCAAAATAATGATCTTGACCAAGGGCATTGTAAAGCTCATCCAGATTGAATTCTGATTTTCTGGATCTCAACGATTGCCGGAGGTTTCTTTCGATGTACTTCGGAAGCCAGGTTTCGTCGTCAGGAAGTTTTGAAAAGACTTCCTTTGTAATCCGCAGTATATCAGGCATAGACATTTCTTCGCCGAGCCGTTCTATGTAGTCTCTGGCGAAGGCTTCAAGAGCAGGCAGAATGTATGTCCTGGATGCCTGGTAAACTAGCACACTTCTCTTATATTCTCTTGCAACGCTGGATGTGGCCTCCTCGAGTGACGAGTTCAGCGTCTCGTAGCATCCTGAATATAGGAAATGCACAAAAGTATGGCCAATATCCTCGTGAACATCAGGCAGTGTAATGCATGGATTCAGAAACAACTGCTGCTCAAATTGTCGGCATTTCTTAAGACAACATGTCGGAATGCAATATTGCTTATTCCCGATCGTGGCGGTCACGACTGGGGCTTCGTACGGCCTATGAAGAGGTTAGATATATTTGATTCCAAAGAACCAACAGCACTTACGATGACAATGGCTGGGCATAATCGATCTTTGGGGATACCTGGACAGACACCAGACCTGCGGGTTCCTCTTGGGTTCGACACTGCTTGGATTTCTTCTTTGCCATCTTCATCGGTCGCTGCAGTATGGAGAAAGGAAGTGGGAATGAGAAAAGCTAGGCCAATTCAACAAAATTTCCAGGCAATGGATTGTGCCACGGCTTTTGTAGTTCTCTGGGCGGCAAAAGAGGGGAAATGAAAATATGCAGGTATGATGAGTTGTTCTGCATGTGCTGCGCTGTACACCAGGAAATACCACCATTTAAATATATTAGATGCACGTCTTGGAACATACAACTACTTGATTCGACTCTGGACCTGAGCCCCACAAGCACGAGATTGAGGGATCTGAATCGAAGTCTTCCTTGTGCTGTTTGTTCGGTTTCTGGGAACGCTCTTCTTATTGGGCGGTTAAGCATATGTCCGCTGTGAAACCTGGATTTGACGGATCATACTCTGGTCGAATTTTTCCGCACAGTGCATAAGACAGAAGAGTATTTTTTGTCTAGATATGAATTTGGCATATACGAAAAAAAAAAAGAAATCCGATTCTTTTCTATAGGCAGGCAGCATTTCGAGAGCTATTTCATACGACGTTTTGTTCCCACACATCGCCACTCCAATGTGGAGAAAAGGATACCAGAGAAAAACCAATCAAGGAGCTACAGGTTGCTTACGTTGCCATACCGAGAGCCTGGCTAGTTGGCCCTCAGAGTGGCTAGTTGGTCCTCAAGGCGGGTCAGCCTGGACCCGCCTTGAGGACCAATTAGCCACTACACCAGCCATGTCCATGTTTCCTATTTCCTGACACGCAAGCGATCAAAAGCGATCAAAAGCGCGCCTGTCAAAGACCATGCCACATATTGTTTAAGGTAATTCTTGTTTGATGGTTTGCATATACCATGTTAATACTCTGCTAGATTTAAGTCCCGGTTTATAACCTTAAGCATGAAGCCACTAAGCCCATAATGCCGTTCGGAACCCTCGTTCGCGTGGCTGCTCAGCAAGAGCAATATATGTTGCACTCATCCCCTGAGAATGCAAAGAGGGGCTTTCTCAAACTTTGCGAAGCTGACTGACAAACGCTGAACCATCTTAATTGCTGTGTATATTCGACTAGCTGTATTCAGGCAACGCGCGATCTCGGAACAAGTACGCTATCCAGCTATAATGTGTATGCGTAGTCACTTTCGCCCCCACCTGGAGCCTACATATTTACATTAGTTGTAAATGAAGCAGTAATCTATACCTAACTGTAGTTACCTTTGAGCACCTATAGTTGCACATCCACCTTTGATTACCCCGCAGAACTGCAGCGACATGGCCTGAAGACTAGGCTCTTGGGCCGTCAGTGTATGACTGTGATCGGTCGAGACATGATACTCTTGCTATTAGTGGTGTGATTGTTGCTATTCTCAGTGCATTGTCAGCCTTATCGATCATAGGACATTACCTCTAAGGATATCGCACCATATCCTGCTAATCGAGCCTCTCTCTTCCTATCTATTAGTACTAGATATTTCACATGATACACCACATATACGGTACCAAATACCTATGCCTGGGAACTCATCCTCATTAGACAGGGTATAGCAAACCTCTATTCCTGTCACTGGCTAATGAAGACTTCCACACATATGTCTGGGTAACCACCAACATGCAGAACAGGATGAGGGTGTTAAATACCTCTTGTCTACTCATGAAGATCCGGGGGCATTCATTTTCCGGCCATCCTTCCTCCCCAAGCTCATAGAAATGGCCGAAGTTAAAAAGGGAAGCTTACATTCCTAGCATCATCGAATTTACGGTGATACTTACCCAGACAGACATCTGCATCGCACATCTTGCTGTATTCGCATGCCTTTGTCATCAGAGTTGATTTACGACGACACTGTTTCTGGCGCTTTGCTTTCTTGCTCGGAACAAGTCGGCACGGTCGCGGGTATGGTGCAGCAGCCATTTCTAAGTAGCCACATCCATGAATAAAAAGATGGCTCAAGCGTCACTTTTAGATAAGTGAAGGAGAGAGGAATAAAAGAAGGGTGCTAACTAGCTAAGTAGTCTCAATTTTGCTACGCATCAGCAGTTTTTTATACTTGCACTAAGTCACGGTTTCGCTAACCATGCTCAAAGGTGAGGGTAAAACACTTAGGCAGAAAATGGAAAACCCGATCCTTTAGGAATAAAACTGAATGCAAATAATTCTGTGGAGACTACAGTATGTTTTAACTAGCAGCTTTCCCCAGATTTTGCAAGCTCCGTTTTACAACACCTGGATTATTGAAATTAACTGCGGTTTCACGGCCGACCGTTCCCTTCTGTTGACCTTTGCGTTGAAGCCACAGTTAAAACTGTCGTTTATGTGACTTAGCTCAAAACGAGCGCGACCGAGGGCAGGAAAAAATACTGTGGTCAACTAATTGAGCATTCACCGTCACAGAAGACTTTTTTCCAACAGCTAGGGTACAATAAACTCATAAATATTATAGGCAGGCCTCTGGCAGCTCTGGCCCCTCTCCCCCAGAATACCAAGGCCTGTCCTAGCACGACATTCATGGACGATTGAGGACGATTCTCTAAAAGCAATATTCATTCGATAAGCCGAATTCACAGGTGTTAAGTAATAGCAAGCTTAGAATATCAAGATCCTCGAGCACGACATTCATTCACCAGTAGTATCGTCAGGGCGTCTTGCCATACCAGAGCACTACCGAATAGGAGACCACTGGGGCAGTTGTATCTTTGTGTCTCGATTGTGACCCACTTCAGTAGGCAATGACACGATGGGCCAATGGAATCCCTCCTTGCTGGGGCGGGGACTGAACCAACCACTGAATCCACCTCTGCAGCGGTTATTCCCCTGATTGGTTAAGGATGCTGACTCACCATACTGGAACAATCTCCGTGAATTAAATTTGATCGTCTGCCTTTCGTGGCCGTAACTAGATCTTCTTCCCCATCCGCTGAAACATCCAGCTCCACTGCTGTCGCCATTTGGACCAGCAGGCAAAGGGGTTTCTAAGAGGCTCGCCCTTTACAGTATTACCTTCCAATCTCATCGCGTAGACGATCCCGGGGCCTCCATAGATTTAGAACGAGTGTTTTCTGGCCTGTATGGTCCGCGGGCCGGAATAGACACATAGTTACAAGTATGGCTGAGTAACCGCAAGGGCCACAGGTACAGGCTCAAGTCTACTGCTGGCGTTTCGCTGGCCGATCATAGCGGAGTGCCCGTGTGATCGAATCCACTGTCTCCTCACTTATAACTAGGTCGTCGCCAAATGCCACAAAAACTATGTTCGTGCCATCCTCAATCGCCGCATCTATGCAAACAATTCAAACAGAGCGGAAGGTGGGAGAGTTATGAAAATACGGAAGCCAATTTGGGATTTAGCGTTCCCGTCCAGAACTTTATCTGGGGTTTACTTCACAAGTTGCGCAACCAGATCGGAACCCATTTCCCCATAATGGTCCAAAAGGCTGCTAAAGCGAGGATCCTCACTCAGAGTCCGCACCTCACATGTTGTATAGTGAATGACTAAACTTCTGAGGGAATACGATTCATCTGGACCTTTTCTGGCGGTATGTTCATATGTAAACTCGAGCAAATCAAGGATGTGGGTTACCGTCTGTAAATTGAGTAAAAAGTTGCAAAGGTCACGATGCAATGACTTCAAGCATTGCTCTCTCAATGAGTCAACAAGATAGCATGTCGCAAATACGTATATCTTCGCGTGAGCAAGAAGATTTGGGGGAGGAAAAGGGGAGGATCTTGCTTCTTTGCCAATCGTTTTCTCATCCTTAGCTGTTCTTTTCTGCTCAAGCCACGCAAATCGTCAGTTAGCGTAGATGGGGGATCTTCCAGAGGACCTGGCTTGCTATCGCTCGATTGTATCTGGTCTGAGTCGGGCATCAGATTTTTGACTTCAACTACTATAATCGAGTTTCCCGGACTGACGCTCTGTATCTGCGCTGGAGTAATCCCCATTGTCTTCTTCGCGACAAGGCGTAATGTATTTTCCTCGGTAGCCGAACTCGCAAAATGAAATGAAAATCTCTTCCTCAACATCCGCAAGAACAGCAGTTCGTGATAGCGATTCTTTCATGCACCCATTGCGAATTAGAGCGTCCAAGGGGCGAGAAAGTTTCTGGACAAGACCAGCATGAATTGTCAGCCTATGACGGTCTGGTCCAACAAGAAAGTGGAATTCCGGCGATCGTATAAGCCTATTTTTGTTAGCAACTGGGATCCCCTGAGGGTGGCTTCTTACTCTTGGAAGCTTTCCATGTCGGGTTATATGTTGCAGCTTCAGGCGTCACTGAGGAAATGAGTTGGCACCGAGCTGGGCATCGAAGGTTAAAAAGAGGTTGACTTTGAAGGATGAGGGATGAGGGGGCTCCACCATTATTGAGCCAGTCAGTACCTGCCACCTGGTCAGCGGTCGTGCGACACAGGCTGTTAAGAGGGGCCGCACAATAGGAGCCCACTATGGTATTGATATCACATCAGCAGGCAACGAACACAATAGGCCAACTGGGTACCCCGTAATGGCTTCAGCATTTTGTAGAAACCAGGAGAGAGGTAGATTTCTCCGGCCAAGCGTGAGGACTAGGAATGGTCAGGCTTAGCCGCCTCACCTACTCTGTAGTGTAGGTTGAAATAAATTTCTAGTCAAGACCTGGGGGATATGAAACTATTAGGAAATGCACGGACCCAGGCTTGGATTGGAAATGGTGCCTTTTGTAGCCAATACTTTCAATTCACCAGTTCTCTCCACTTCCTGAGGTCAGAGTTGAAACCAGCGTGTCGTCCAATGTGTGATGCAACAGCGCATTTTCAACGTAAAGGGAAAAGAACGGGTTTTGTCACCAGTTGACGCCCGGCCTAGCCAGTCAATCAGCCAAGGAATGGAAGATTTAGATCGACAACCTTGCATCTCATATGGACTGACAACAAAAGACCTGGAGCCCAGATGGCTACTCAGCCATAGTGGCCGCCAGTTGACAGATTGAAGGCCCTGCTAGAGCTGGAGCTGTGGACGTACGTCCAGAGTGGGTCTGCGCCCACAGCCGCCAGACCGTGGTCCTGAGACCACGGTTCCGGGTCACGGGGCCTAAAGCCTAAGCCTTTCCACCATAGCTTCCCAACTACGGATACATCTCTCCAGATTTGAAGTCTGCCTGGACGCAGATCTACAGATCTATTACATGACTGGCCTTGTGGCTCTCGATATGTTTCTAGTATGGATAGAGAGCCACACTAGCCAGAAGATGGCTTTCCTAAAGCTACTGCTGCCCGAAACAAGAGGCCGTTACAGATGTGAGCGATGCCGCCCCAGAAGAAAGCTCTCAGAAGATTTAATCAAATGAGCAGCATGTCTTATGTCGATCTTTGAACTATGCAGTGCTTCTTGTAGGCCTGGTTTTAGGAAGACGTAAACGAAAAGATTTTTTTGGGAAGGTAGGGTACTTGGAAACTTCGAAATGAAACCTTTCTTCTGAGAGGGTTATTCTCCTAAGAGGATCCTCTTGAGAGGAAACCAGTCCTATGAGACCCGACCCGAGAGCAAATGCCAGACAAGAGGGGCTACGTCATATGAAACTCCTCTTTGTACTGTATCCATTCTATAACGGTCATCCGAGTCCTAGCCTGGTCATGACAGGCTACTTCAGTAGTAATAAAACAAAGGCGGTATATGTAGGTAGCGCTATCTTTTTTTAACTTTCTTTTCCACGTGCCTCTTTTGAATCATCTGCAGTCGTGCGGGCCGGTGAAGTGGAGCTCCAGGGCCCCAGATCGTTTCATATACAAGGTAGCACGAATCTATTCAAACTATCGAGAGACCAATTATCTAGCTAACCTTCTGGGAAACGGCATTCTGGTCGCTTAAAATAGCACCATACGGTTGTTGACCGTAGCTCCCAAACATATATTGCGACTTCCTTGACAGAGGCTTTGCCTGCTACTTACCTACCATTCATAGGTTGCGAGAATCAAGACCCGTGCCGCCGCCCCGTACATATGACCCTGTGGGCCCATGAGCTAGAATTTTCATGACGTCCCTGTTCGTGGTCTCATTACCAACGACGAGCTCCCACCTCCACGTGGCGTTGATTGATTGATTAATTCATATTCTGTCCCAGTCGCCCTTATGGCAGCTACTGTAACACTGTCTGCAATCATTGAATACGTGAAAGGTCATTGTAGTACAACGGCTGACGTGTTTCCGCCTCTCTTGAAATGGAAACCAATGCCGCGTTTGCCATTGAAGCAGCCATTTGACGTATCGCCTGACACAGGCTACGGAGTTTCCTACCACAATAACTAAAAGGACAAGATTTACTCCTAATCAATTGACAGCGGCGACTTTTCTACGATAACTCAGAATGATATTAAATTGGTTTGCGTGGGGCAATTGTTCAGATTCTAAAGAAGCCCCGCAATCTTTGCGAGCTATATAGTACCATGCATGCTTAAGAACACAGTACACATTTACCAGAGGAGTATTTTGGCTTAGTTCTATCTAAACAATGACATGGGTCACCGGTATCATAGTCCGCTTTTCTTAATGCCAAGTCAGTGGCTGAAGTGTTTAGACGCGACACATGTTGCATGAACACTTACTTAATCAGACACGTCAATCCTATCATAGTTCCTAGAGTGCTTGATGGACTTGATAGGGAACTGCTTATTTTATCTATAGATATAGGGGTAGAGCTGGTAGAGCTGGTAGAGCTGGTAGAGCTGGTAGAGCTAGTAGAGCTGGTAGAGCTGGTAGAGCTGGTAGAGCTGGTAGAGCTGGTAGAGCTGGTAGAGCTGGTAGAGCTGGTAGAGCTAGTAGAGCTAGTAGAGCTGGTAGAGCTGGTAGAGCTGGTAGAGCTGGTAGAGCTAGTAGAGCTGGCCGACCTGGCCGAGCTAGACAAAGGTCGGATCAGTGTAATGCTTGTAGTGCTGACAGACGTCACATAACTTACACATTCGTAGGCTGCTTCCTATCGTGCTAAAAGACTTTAGCTATCTTAGCTAGACGACGAACCGCCTAGCAAAATTTCTAACCTAGTATAGATAAATGCTGATTCGTTAATACCTAGCCAAGTTAGTATATTACCTTACCTTCCACACTATAGAAAACCTATAGCTTCGGAGGCTAGATTCGACCCGGGCGACGTAGTCTGTAGAAAGAGAATAATCATTTTGTTTTCTATAGAGATTAAAGCGAATGGAGGCCGTTAAGCTAGAGACACCTATCTATACGTTAAGAAAATTATAGGTATCTTTAGAGAGTTGATAGACTTAGAGTTGTGCGAATAACTATACGGCTAAGGCTATAATAAAGAACTTTAAATATATCTTAGCGACCACGAGCTTATCCTAAGATAAATGTTAAAGCGATATTGCTCTTTATACTTATCTTTTTTAAGAGAACACTAACTAAGAATTGATAGGCCAATATTGAGGAGCAAGCGTATATCAAGGTTGCTCATTTTATTAAGGATAAAAGACAATGCAAAATTGCGTCAATCGGAGCCGTAGAATTTTATTTCTACGCCATATGTTCCTATAAGCCCTATATAAGGATATTATAAAACCTAGACTTCCGATCCCCGACTACGTCTACGTTTGACCGTCAGACTTTTCTATCTATAGAAATGACTTTGCTTTATAGGCTCTTCGCATTTTACTGGTTTTTTACTTCGGCGGTAAGTCCCTCTCTTATAATATTCTACTCCACTAACGAAGATAGCTCGCCGGCCTAGCTATTATAGGCCGAGAAATATATCGGCGCTTAAGGGTGCGAGAGGTATAGTAACTGGATCCTGACCTAATCGTCCCACGGCTTAGCTCACCTATATAGGTGTTGAAACCACTATATTATGCCGCACTAGCATTACCTACGGGTATTAATACTAATATGAGTACCTTATTAACCTATATAATCTTTAGATTAAGAACTAAAACGCTTTATAGGAGAAACCTATATGCTATTATGCACGCGGGGTTATATATATATAGCTAACTACCGAGAATATCTAATATCTTCTAGATATTAGAGAGCAAGATTGCACTACTAAAGCTAATAACTACGCGCGTGTCTCGTACCTAGACCAGTTAGGACTATTTTTCTACAACTACGTATATCACCTATTATTTATAAGTAGAGTAAAATCTCTAACTTGCGAAGAACACTACTCCTATTACTATAAAGTGTTAGAATCTTACTAATCTTACCTATAAGCTATATTATAGTTACTAAATCTCGAATTACTATACGTTTGGTATTATCGGCGGTACTATCTAAAATAGCTTAGACTAGGTAGGGTTCTATCTAAGAATTACGGGCGAGTCACTATGATAAGATAGATAAGATACTTTATATATAAGTAGCTAGGTAAGGGAAGCGAGTGGAGATATAAGTGTAGTATAAAGCTAGCGGCGATATAGTATCGTACCACCCTAGACAATCACTTAAATAATATTATAAAGTCTAGTCGTAACTAAGAAAGCTAAAGATTACCTAGAGAGCCTTATAGTTACCTCTTCTAAAGTCAATTATCAAAGGATATAAGAATAGCAAAGATAGCTCTTTATATCGATGCTGACGGTACCTACGGTGATTATCCGATAGGTCGATAAAGTCTTCTAGAATAGGTTCGAGTGAAACTCTAGCGAGATAGAGACTAGTTAAGATCGCCGTGAGGGAAAAGAAATTATCTAGACTTAATAAACGCTACGCTTTTATTAGTCGCAAATTCAATTAGTTTACTTTAAGAACTTGCCTTAGCTAGTAAAATCAGTCTCTTATAGAATGAATCTATAGTAGTAAGCTCCTAGGTATCTTAAGATAATTAGTCCTATATACGCCCTAATATACGGACTAGCTCTCTATTATTTAAAACGTCTAAAGCCGAGAGCGCTAGGAATCCTTCCTTTACGGCTTTCGTGAGTCGTTCTACCGCGGTCTTCACTAAATACTTAGTAACTAGCGCGAGGAACGGCGTATCGATAGAGAAGAGCTCTCCTCTAGTAAAGCCGGAGCTAATACGAAAACGGCTATATCGAACTTTAAGGGCGATCAATCGGACTAGTATGCTCTTATCTAGCTAGTAGACCAAGCTTTTTAAGGGATTCACTATTAACGATATATCTAATTCGAATCGTTAATACTTAGGTCCTTCTCTAGCTCGTCTAATAGTATAACGAACACTCTAGTGTAAGAAATTGTCTATGCGCCTAATAGCCTAGAGTTATTTACGTTAGGTTAGAAGGACTAAAGGAAACGGTGACCTAGAATTGACTTGCCTATACCACTTTATAGTATTTCTCGGTTTACTAAGGAAATTGACGTAAGAAGGTGAATAGTGAGAAGGCTAGGCGATTATAGAAAGTTTCAAGAATAGTGAGAGACGCTACTAGTAGCCCTATAACCCGCTCCACCTATATTTCTAAGCGAATATATTTGAACACGGTCTAGCTATCCTAAAGGAGTTTTAAAACCATATACTACTAGTTTTCACCTAGAGAAAAGATTGTCCACTTAGGAGAAGCACCGGCTAGGTTAAAAGCACTTGGTGGTTTAGACGATAGAGGAACGCTATCTAGGTTATCCAATCTATAAGTGTTGTCTACTATCTAATTTCTTAGGGGCTAGGAATCACACGGGGATTTAGCCGATAGGCGAACTTCCCTCACGGATATTTTTACGGTTTAATGGTTTACTTCTCGTCTTTAACTTTATAGAGGTAGATTTCTTTTATAATTGAGGACTAGCTACCCGAGTGTTTAATATCCTAAATAAGGAAGTGGAAGAACGGAAGTGGTGAAATTAGAGTGCTATATTTATGATTTTAACATTTTTTATACCCACTTATATTATAGCCTACGTTTCCTTTAGCGTCTCGAATACTCTATAAGCTTAACTTCACCGCTTATAGAGGCTTATTCTAGTGGGGAGTTTCCGTTAAGTGGAAATTGAAATGGTCCGGACTTAAAGCCGTATAGACAATCATAAGATACACAATTCCTTTAGAGATTTTAACGTTTCAACCAAGCCGGTGCTAAAACGATGTACCTATATCTTTCCCTCCCTATTATATACCACCACGGTGATCAAAATAGCCCGTTTAGCGCAAAGTACCGGACTATCTGAATTATTACCTTCTAGCACTAGCCTCGCTTGAGACATTGGACTCAGACGAATTTTCATTGTGAGCGGTCTTAGGTCTTTGGTTGACCTTAGACTAGTCGGGATCCCGGGAGCTCTTTGGGTGCTCTAGGAGCAGGCGGCCAAAGGGTGGGGGTAGATAATGTTTAGCCGTCTATAAGATTTATTGACCGAGATATATAGGTTTATGTCTGAAAATTTTCCCTCTCTATATATCACAAGCGTATTATTATGCTCGGGTAACTACCAATGGAGCTCCTGTTTTAGATTTGCTAATATCTCGATATGGCTTCGATACGAAGTCTATATCTCGTAGGTCGCGCACTTTCTCTAGTATTCTAGGAAGCGCTCTTTCAATCAAGCCAAATCGACAGCTAGCCACTATTATAGCGAGCTATAGCCCGCGGAAATGTGAAAATTGCCATAAAAATAATAGCTTGTAGTAAGCCAAATATCAACGCTATATACCGTGGGCGAACAGCGTTAAGTGTGGCGGTCTAACGATACGATAAGACAGCTATCGACTTTTTGCTATAATAGCCGACAATTCACCCTAGTCTTTCATATTTTTCTAGCCTTAATATACTTTCTTCTATAGCGGAGAAGGGCGACCTTAGGTTAGTAGAACGATTACTTCATTTCCCGACGATTGATATCAACTACTAGGACTTTTAGGGAATGACGCCGGCTATACACGCACTTGTCTCTAGCGAATTCTATATTCTATAGCTTCTACTATCCGACGAGCGTATAGATATAAATCTTACCGATAGCCATGGCCAAACGTTACTACACTTAGCTACACTAAGAGCCGATACTATATCGATCTAGATTCTAGTGCGCTATCCACGTGTCGACGTCAATTACCGTAATTTCAAGCGTTAAACCCCACTTCATTTAGTAGCAAGCTAGGCCCCACGTAATATATCCGGTAAGGTAACTCGTTCTTTATTAGACTCTTCCCGAGTTAATATCAATACTCGGGATATTCACGGTCGGACCGCTCTTTAGCACGCGGTTAAGCGCCGCAGAGATGATATGGTGGACGTCATTCTATAGAGGCTAAATGTAGACTTCTCTGGTGATCAGGACTTAGTGGCACTATTAATACTTTTAGTCTAAAGAGAGTGTGAAGGCACTACGAAGAAGATCCTAAGTCATCCTAAATTCTCTATCCTAGCGGTCGATAGGGCTTCTAGTTCTCTAGTGTGGGAAGCATATCGTTTAGGAAACGAGAATCTAGTTCGTGAGCTCTTACGCTAGAATATGATTGATATCAATCAAGTGGGCCCTACGGGGACTAGTCCTCTTTAGGTCGCTATTATAGGGTAGTATATACCTATCGTTCGCCTTCTCCTAGGTTAGGGTAAACGAGTAGCAGTTAATCATCGGGGACCTTAGGAGTGGTTAGCACTTACATTTACTACCGCTACTAGGTATTATAAGATTGTCAAGTTACTTTTAGACCACCCTTAGGTAGATGTCAACCACACTAATAACCTAGGTAGGCGTCTATTATAGTAGGCTATCTATAGAGACCATTTAGAGGTTATGCGGTTATTATTAGGAGACCCACGTGTTTAGAAGCACCATAGGTTGAGAGAACTCCGAAAACTTTAGTAGGGAAGTTAACTAGCTAGTAGTGGTGGGTGTACAGATGATTTCGAAATAGTTTACGCACACCCCTCCTACACTTCTAACTAGGTTTATACTATAGTGGGCTTAGTGAGATAAAGCTTTTCCTAATATATGACGCTATACTATATCATTTACCATAGGTAGATCTATAGCCTAGCCACCCGGACTAGATATCCACCTAAGTCCTAGGGGTAAACCCTTTCCTAGATCCACTATATTAGACTTTCCTACTTAGCAAATTCAAAATACACAAAAACAGAGTATTATTATAGTATATATTATACTCATATTTATATAGATTTAATTGCTATTAGGCCCTCTAGTAAAGTATTTCCTATATCTCAATAATATACAATTTTCACATTTAAGCAGTAGGAGGTCTTTCGTTAATACGGAGTGAATAGCTTTAGGCGGCCTAGGCGATACTATATAGAGTCGGCGGGGGATAATATAAGTATCGAAAAGTCTCCTAAGACGAGCGGCCATTTCGGATCGATATAATACTATAGCAATCGCATATCGATCCTCTTTCACCAAACATGATCCAAATCACCGTTTTATCATCCTTTATTATCCGCTTAGCCACCACCTTCGATAGCCTCATATTTGAGGTTCCACCGGTTATAGGGACTAGCTATTAGTAGTGTTCGCCGGAAAGGAAACTTAAAACTAGCACTAAGTCGGAGATATTAGTGCTTATTCTAACTTGCTAGGATATCTTAAGCTATATCTAAGTATAAAAAGTGTAGCCTAGGCTAGCCGAAGCCCTTAGGGAGGGAGTAGTCTAGCCCTAGGGTGAAGTCTAGCGAATGCTAACGGAGACTTATACTTCCCGAGCTATCTAAGAGGCAACATATAGGTGTTAGTAGAGGAACGACAATCATTAGAGGCCCCCCTAAGGCGTTACTTCTCCCTAAGCTTTATTAGTTGCCTAATATCTTAGTAGTGCTACTCTTAAGGTAGGAATATCCCTAGGATATATTTTGGCCGGTCCTAACGTGCGATATCGCTAGGCTAGTGACTATTACCACTCGTCGATCCCGACCGTTAAGGCTATAGGCCATTCGACGCTATCCTATAGAGAACGTTAAACGACTCGTCACGCGAGTCAAACATCTCTAGCACCCTAATATTCTCTCTACCCGCGAATGCTATCTAGACGATTCCTTTATCTATACACTCGTAGAAGACTTTCCGCTTTCGCTTAGACACCTCGTTAGCTCGGCTATCTTCCCTTCGGAATTAGAGCTTAGTGTAATCCTCGCTTAGGTAAATATAAGCTCTACAAGTCATTTTTAGACATCCTTACTAACCTAGAAGGATACTAGTAGGCTTAGAATTCTTAGCTAGCGTTAGACTAGCATATCAAAATTTATTATATAGTGAGATTCTCCTTAATCTAGATAGGATAATCAAGATTAGTGGGTTTTACGTTCCTATGATATTCAATCTATAGTATCTCTAACCACCTACTAGTATATCTTAAGACATATATAGAATGCTCTCTAGGCGAATCGTATATATAATACGTGGCGTCTATACCGTCTATAGTAATAACGCTTATATAGAAGGGGGAGAAGGGCCTAGGAATCGCTAGTGTATATAACGTGAACCGATGGCCGATTGACTCTAATGCTGTTAGTTTCCTATCCGTAGTATTAGTGGTAGAGTCTATTTAAAAATTGCGAACGGTGAGTGTGGTAGCTCGCGGGTAACTATTTTACTAACCCTCGCTAGTATCCGCTCGTTATATTAAGATACCACCCTACCTCGGAGCTTATTCGGTTAGCACGAATACTATCACTTACTATAGCGGTTGATTATACACTAGGAAGCTCGTTATAGGCTATTTTATCTATCGTATCTCTCTCCTAGTTAGGTCTAATCTTATTAATAATTTTATCTATAGAGCAGTCCGTCTATTTACGCGATAAGTTGAGTGGGGTAATATCACGCGTCGGGGCGTGGGTAGCTAATAACCGCGATTGGGACTAGGGGTTTAACTTCCGAGGAGGTTGAACCCTAAGTTGAACCCCCCTCTTACGCTATCCTATCTTACTATGACTAGTATAGCCTCTTCTAGTATCATTCACGCGTCTATTCTTAGTTCTAGGCTCTTATTTTACTAAGTATTATATCTAGTATCTTTAAGTTGAACTTTAAGGATAGGTACACCCTGATTAAATATGTAGAGACCGGGGAATATATTAGAGCGGTAACCTACCCCGGATATATATACGTATATACCCCACTATCACTAGAGTAGCTAGTGCTACCCTATGGTTATATATATATACTAAGCACGAGAAGCCTACGTAGAGGTATTATAGAATGATATGACTCGTATAAATATATTCTCTAGGTATTTATCTACCTTTTATATGAATAGGTAAAACCGCCCTAGTCGACGTGACTAAGTTCGCCCGGACTACTATCGTAGATTTATTTTATAGTGCATATTATTACGCACCCACGTATAATAGTCCTACTCTTAAGTTACCATATCTTAGGGTAGGCCTTTTTTTCTTCCCCCCCCCCCTTTTTTTTTTTTAGATACTAGTCGAGGTTTAGTGGATAATAGAAGAAAGATAGATTTAACGGTGAAAACGAGTTTTTAGCTAACTAGGACGGGTAGGCCGGGCGGCGAATAAACTAAAGAGCCGTTAAAGTAGGTACCTTATAGTAGAGTAAGATTTTATCGTGGATTTCTTAAAGACGAAGCACTAGTGCCCTTAGAAATAATAGACTATAAAGTAGTCACCGGTATAGATATGCTTCCCGTAAGGGATTTGATGATACTTCCTAGGTCTAGTGATAAGTGGTGAAAAGAGAGGGTGGTAGAAAGAGAGGGTGGTAGAAAGAGAGGGTGGTGGAAAGAGAGGGTGGTGGAAAGAGAGGGTGGTGGAAAGAGAGGGTGGTGGAAAGAGAGGGTAGTGGAAAGAGAGGGTGGTAGAAAGAGAGGGTGGTAGAAAGAGAGGGTGGTAGAAAGAGAGGGTAGTGAAAAGAGAGGGTGGTGAAAAGAGAGGGTGGAGTCGGAACTATAGGCGCTACTATAGTTAGGCCGGGGAATACTAGTCATACCCTAGCTAGCCCGGTAACCACTCTATTTCGGAAACCACTATAGTAAATTTGGACTTAGCCTAGGTAGAGAGAGACTAGTCTCTCCTAATTAGAGTATTACTCGACGAAATATTAACTCGAAAGAAACCCTATATGTTAGACTTGTCAAATCTATTAGACCTCTCGGTTACTAATAGCTAATAATAGTAATAAGAAGCTCTCTATATAGAGGAAATAGTGCCGAGATACTCTTATTACTTATATCTATAAGTTTGTATCGCCTCCACTATATCTTATGCTTATATGACCGTAGATAATCGACTTCGCGTCGAGGTCGACCCTACCCTTATCCGACTTTAACCGTCTCTAGAAGATTAATATACGTGGTCTATTATAGAATCGAAGGCCTTCCTATTAGAATCACCCCTTAGTACGTATAGTGTGAAGAATCTATAATCGATCTTTAGAGAAATTGGCTCTTCGCTTAAAGCCGTTACGCCTACCGCCGGGGTTTAACTAAGGGCTAAGCCCGGTCACCTAATAAGAGATGTGCGTTAAGTGATACCCTTATGGCGTCTTATTACTAAAAGACTCGAAGACTTAGGCCCTAAGCAAGTATAAGTATCGAAATAGTTCCTTTACTACGAGGATACGCGACCTCGAGTCTATAAACCGCGAGCTTTATAATAAGCTAGACGTTATACGGACTACACTTAAAGAGGTTACTAGTAAAAGATAAGACCTAGAATCTCAGATTCGTGACCTCGAAAGCGAATTAGAAAGAACCTAGTCTTAGAACCACTCTATAAAGGGCGACTTAATCCGTATAGCGGATATCCTCTCAAACGCTCTCTAAGTGCTATAAACGCACGAAGAGACTAGAGAAGGTATACTACTATCGCGAGTACTAGAATAAATCTTAGTCGTTAATTCTTATATTTTATATATAATTCCTATTAACTACTAGTTATTCAGACTTTTAGTATCGCACGCTACTATAACGAGCTAGATTGTGATAGAGGCGTCTATAGCGGGTAAGACTCCACTTAGTTTTAAAAGACTTCTTATATCCTCCCTATTAGCACCGAAATAAGCCGTTTTTAGGGAATCGGTACTAGGGGAATAATAATCGCTAAGGAGCTAGAGCTAAACCAAGTCTCTAGCTCTCGGCTGCTATCGTAGATATAGTAAGGTTCCGATAGACTTTATCTATAACCGTGTGGCTATAAGATAGATAATTTACCATATGATATATAGAATGGGTTAATATAGGGAGCGGTAGCGTGCGCTTAATACCTCTCACGGTCTTATCGATTGCTCTAGATAGATCCGGTACTAGTAATAATAGATATACTAAGCTCGGGTAATTTTTAGGCTATAGAGTATCGCCGAACGGTCGACCTGGTATATCAAAAGTCTAAGCTATCGATATAATCGGGTAAGTTTAATAGTCTAGTGAAATCAAAACGCATATATGCAATTAGGTCTCGTACCTTTCGCCCTTTTAGATAAACCTAAGAGAGATATATAGCTTAGTAAAGTCTAGGAGGGCGTATGTTCGGCGGAGCCCGGAGACGGTGCTAGGGCTAGAGTGGGCTTAGAGGAGGCTTCTAATAACTAAGATATTAAGATTTTATTAGTGATCTTGGTTAGATTCAAAATATAAGAAGTTGCGAAACTTAGTCTCTCGAGGACTAAGCGATATCCTCGAATTATTAAATTTAGCGAAATAACTTACGTAGGGCTCTATATAGATTAGATTTAGATACTTTAGTATCATTTTCTAGAAATTCGATCTTAGTCTAAGCGTTAGACTTAGCGATAGACTTAGCGATAGACTTAGCGTCAGACTTAGTATTAGACTTAGTATCAGACTTAGTATTAGACTTAGCATCAGACTTAGTATTAGACTTAGCATCAGACTTAGTATCAGACTTAGTATTAGTCTCGGCTTAAGTCCCTCTCGCCTTAGTAGCTTCTATATTAGTAGCTTCTATATTAGTCGTATCTATATCGGTCGCGTTAGCTCTAATCGCTTTAGCGTTAGGTTCTGCTATTTTAGGTAGGCTAGGTTTATCGGCTAGTTGCAAGTTATCTACCGCTAAACGATCCTTAGTGTGTGCCTAAGACGGCTACCCGGACTAAATTAGAGAGGACACGCTAATAGTCGAGCCTTTAATAGGGATACCGTGGAGATAGGCCGAGTCGCTTACACTAATTTGACTATAACGAGAGCAAAAACGCACGCTAGTAGTGCTAGCGACGTCGTTTAATAGAGGACGAAAGGAGTTAGCGTTAGAATAATCGGATCGCCTAGACTCCTTAATTCGTCGTATAGCTAATAAGCACTATTCCTTATTAGATATAAACCCCTCACTTATCGAAGTGAGAGCGCTAGGCTCTTTAGTTTCTTCCGCTAGGGTAGGCTTCCTCTTCTTATAAAGGAGGTGGCCGAGCCCTAGTGCGTATAGTTTTATTTATAAAGAAGAGTGGCTCCGCGGTATACTAGTGCTCTCGTGGTAAGCTTTCTTAATAGCTCTGGGAGACTTATCCCGCTACTATTTATACTATAGGCCTAAATGGCTAATCTCTTTATTAGACTAATCGTGACCACGGCTATCTACTACTTTATTAGTAACCCGGCCCTTAATAGAAAATTTTAGACTCAAATAGACTCTTACGTTTTTTCCCCGTGATAGAATATGGTATATAAGCACTATATAGAGATATAGCGGTTATAGGAGTAGAAGATATAATAGGTATAGAAGGCTCGGCGGCGTGACTATCGGTAGATTTTGGTGGGCCGGGATTCTTAAAAGGTAACACCGCTATCTAACCCTCTAACTCCTATAACCTCTTAGAAAGATAGGTTACAACCACTTTAATAGTTTTCTCCACTATATTAATAGGTTGGTCAGCTTAGTTTAGTTCTATCTAGAAAAATAACGCTAGATCTAGAATAAACCCTAAGAAGCTAGATCTTTCTATAGTGTTATTTAGGCTATAGCGAGCCGAGTGATATAAATCTCTATACTCACGTCACTTACGTATGATATTAGATCGATCATTTTACGAGGAAGTGTGCTAACTAATATATTATAATCGAATTTTGATAGCTTCACTATTATATCTTCTAGAAGGTGAAGATAATAGGTCCTATCTCCTTAAGGGACGAAGACATACGAACGTAGGTATGTAATATCTACCTATTCCTATTATATAGGGCCGGACTAGGCCGTTAGGGCCTTTAAAATGGTTAGTTAGGGTGTGCTAAAATTATAGTGCAAATTTTTAGCTTAGATATCGCTCACGAGAGGAACTTAGAAAAGGTGCACTAGGGGAGTAATAGAAGGCGCTAGGAATAAGACGTGCTAATACGACTAAAGTAGCTCGAGTGTGGATTGTAATCTCTCGCGAGATTATTTAAAGAACTCCTAGCGGATTCGGTCTATAATTATATCTATAGTTAGTTCCAAGCTATCGTCACTATACTATGCGGGTATTCTCTAAGTGTGAGACTTCGGGTCTTCCTACGGTATGTTTATTATATGACTAAATTCCGTTAAAATGGCTACTACTAGCTATAACTCGGGCTTAGGGGTGATAGTGTTAGTAACGGGAGTAGAGCCTATTAACTAGCATACGTGATAGTTTTTATCTAGACTTTTTCTATGACCTTAGGGAGGAAGTATAGACGTCGCTTATTAACGGTCGCTCTATTTATTATAGAGGAGCTAACCGAACACGGACTATTAAAAGTACTATTATAACCGCGGGATCGTGTAGGGCTTTTAGTTCACGACGGGGTTCGAGAACGGAGATAAGCGATAGGTACGAAACTTATAGGGCGCACCGCGTGAACCTAATATATCACGCTATAGTAGAACGGTCTAGGTGGGCGTGTTAGTCTAAGCTTAACCTATAGTTAGGCTCTTCCGCTTTAACTAATCTATAGCTTCTATATAATTTCTATAGGCTAGCACCGTAATACTATTATAGAACCTAATATAATAAATAGCCTACTAAAATTTGATATTAGGGAATAAGGATATAATAGTGATTATAAATAGAATAATAAAAAAGGAAACTTAGGTGTTTTAAAACGTATGACTAGTCGGAAAACGGTAAATGTTTCCCTCGTAGTGATATATAGACTATCTTTTTTAGGTTATATATAGTACTCCCTATATATTTTCGCCGCTTCGAGCCGGTTATAGATTGCTATCTATAAGTAATTAGAGCGGCCGGGCTATAAGTATTATAGGAGGAGTAGAATACGTTCGTTTGATCCTAAAGAGATATAAGTAATCTCGTTGAGATCTATATATATAGGCATAGTCTTACTAGAAAATGGTCGAGGCTTCCACGAAACTATCGTAATAGGGCCTCTAACCTAAGAATATTTAGGCACTAATCGTTAGCTAAAGTTAGGCGTCCGTTATGCTAAATTAAAGAATAAACGTGTTATTCTAGAGGTAGTATGTTACTCTCCTTGGTCCACTCGTCCGAATAAACGCGTAGCGGAGCTTGCTCGGTATCTTATAGCACGTCGAAGCTTATAGAGGAGGTCGTTCTATTTCCCATGTAGCGATTCTCCCGAGCGGGTAATTTTAAATTATTTGAGGTATACTTATAATCTTGCTTTCTAAGATAGCTTCCGATAATAAGATAACTAAGGGAGTAGATTCTTTTCTTCGGTCCGAGACCATCTTATAGTGTTTTCTCGAGATATAGTGATAGAACTAGAATCGTAAAGACGACGCCCCTAAGAATAAACTATTAAATCGCTAGACCGCTAGAGAACGCTAAAAAAAACAGCCACGGTGGGAAAAGAAATAGGACTATAATATATAGCCTACGAATGAGACTTAAATAGTAGAGTGTGCTTCTACGCTTTTTAACGGGGTTATATAGAATATCGGACTTTAGGCACTAGTCTCCCCGAAGTAATAGTAGTCGCGAATCGCTATAGATCTAAGCTAGGCTTAGAGATAGTTCTCGGAGCTAGATAATCCGGTGAACTAGGTCCCGAGGTTTAATATCTATAAGAACTATCGGTGATATTAGTGAAAAAAGGCGAGACTACTAGATTTTCTTTAGCTATCACCGGCCTCCACGCTTAGAACTTCATAGGATAAATTTCTAGACTAGGGAACGTTTAATTTTATCCCTAAGGTGCCTTTTAGATTAAGGATTAAGTATAGGTGCATATAGCTTCGGTAGCCGCTAAACGTGTTAGCTCGACCGCTATACTAAAACATATATTTATATAGCGCTAAGGAGAATATGTAAGCCAAATAGTAAACATGCTTATAATATAGTAATATTACGTTACTAGAAGAACCTACTATCTCGTCTAGGAGACGGAGGTTAACCGGACTAGATAATATGTGAACTTACCCTATCCTTCTAATTTTTTTTCCCGTTTAACTTAAGAGTAGATTATAGGCACTATAAGATTTCGCGGGCGGATTACTATTAGGAAGCGAGAACGGTTTCTTAACCTACCCTATAAAACCCTCTTATAGCTAGTGAAGGGAAGGGATAGGCGGCTAGCCCCTAGTGGCCTACGATAACGATCGCCGATCCTTTCTTTGATAGGATTTACCTCCGCCTCTACCGGTCGATTATATATCCTTTTTTTTTTTTTTCGCTTACGTTCTAATTGGCTAAGTCGAGATAAAATAAATCATTTTATTTCCGAGGTGGTGCTTTCGCTATTCCCCTATAGGAACCCCCTATAGAGAACCATCTCTAATTAGGCTAGTCAAGTAGATAAGCAAGCATATACTCTTATACTACACTCCCTGTAGTTAAGCCCTTAAGGTGTATATAGGAAGCCGTACTAGACGTAAAAACCATATGCTTATGTAATGTTTATTAGATAAGTTTATAGTATTAGTATTATTTGCCATTTAAATAATAATATTTGTAAGCTCTTAGATACTCGGTACTAGGGATATTATATATTAAGGGGTTCTTATTCTCTGATCTAGTCGGCCTTTATAAAGATTAAAAGGCGTTTTACTATAGTAAGACTCCTACTAAAATAAGACTAGCCTCGACCTTCCGGACCGCTTATATTTATTAAGCTAACCGAATTAGCTCTCGTGAACCGGACTACCACGATACTAGCTCTTAGTTAGAGGGTCATATATACGAGCCGGGGGCCGGACGCGTTTAACGCGTTAGCGACTAGGGTACGTGCCGATCTAAACTAGCGACTATATATTAACGGCCCCACCGGAAAGTCTAATCCGCGAGCCGTATCCGATTTAGAGTAAGCACGTACGTAGTTTAATCTAGGTGCTTGTAGATATAGGCGGTGGTTAGGATAGCTTTCTCGCCGATAAGGATGATTTTTTTTTAGAAATTATCTTAGAGGTCTATATTATAAAGTTCGCTACTAGAACTATTTCGTTACTATAGTGAATATGGTAATAGTAACATAGTGAACGAGTACTAGTGAATAGAGCTTATAGAAGTCAGATCGGTGGAGTATAGACTTTAATACTAAATACCACCTTTCTATAGGTAGATCATTTAGCTTTCGCCTACTCTTACTACGGTAAGTTAAATATAGAGGCTATTACTAAGGAGGTCACGAAATAGTGTAAAACTATAGGCTAGTACCCTTCTTAAAGTAGTAATTTAATTATAGCTTCTATACTATCGCTTAAAGCCTAGGAGGGACATTTTTAAACCATTTTAGATACGTATTTAGCGCCTTAAGGCTTAGGGTACTTTTGACTATACTAGCCTTATACCACTACTATAAAGGTAGGACCTATTTAGTTCTAGCTAATAGTGTATCATTTTCGTCGCTAAAAGTCATATAGTCTATACGATTGCCTTATTATCTCTTTCACTAGAGGATAAATACAAAATAGTCGGTCTAAAGAAACGTGTTCGAACGGATAGAGGATACGCCGGTCGGTTTATAGAAGCGTTTCAATTAGAGCCTTAGCGGACTAGCATTTAGAGCGATCAAGAATCCGATATAGACTCCTATAGTGAAGATGTGCCTTCTTAAATAGGTTCTTCGCTCGAACCGGATAAGGGAACCGTTTAAGTGGTGAAAGAAATAGTAAATTAGCGATACCTAGACGGGATTCTATAAGGTGTGCTCGTATCTACTACGGCAGATAAACTAGCTCTAGTCGGAATGGTAGAGTAAGAAGACCTATAAGGTTCTATAAACCAAACGCATATATTAGTGAGCTAACTAGTGTCCTAGTTTATTAAAGCGATAAGAGTGTGTAACCAAATTATAGAAAATATCGTGGTAGCACTAATAAAGTATATAGGTATTCCTAAGAGTCGCTAGATAATTAATAAGGTTAGAATAACCACTTCTAACAATAGCTCACGGACCTATAGTAGTTAATTGAAAAATCGTGCTCTAATATAGCGGACCTTAGCGCTCGGGTTTTTACTATAGAAGAAAAATTGTTTAGCGAAGTGGAGAATACTAGGAGATAAGAATTTAACTATAGGGAGTATATAGAGTATAGTCGTTAAAATAGAGTTTATCTATATAATTCTATATATTCTTTATATATCGAACTATAAAATCAAGATACCTAGTCCTATGATTTCTATACGGATCTCTAACTTTTACTATACCCCGTAATCGATTACTTTAGACCACGCGGATAAAATTAGTGGTCTAAGAAGGCCCTTAGTCTATAAATATTTAAAGTATAACGAGATCTATATTCGTTAGTGGTGTATCTAGAGAAGACCACCGTTATAGCTCTCGGTTAGTGTAGTAGTTTATATTCGCCTCTAGATATTTTTAATCACCGAAGACAAAATTTCATTTACGATATAAGGCGTCCGAGGGCTTAAAGATTCGTGATAAGAGTGTGCGACTACCACTTATAGTAGGGACGAGACGAGTATATAGATAGGCCTATATAGGGGAACGCCGGAGTCACCTCCTCTTTAGCGTGGCTCCGATTCATATAGGTATCGTATGGCCCCTAAGAACCTACTTTATAAACTCGAACTTAGATCTAGGTGATCCCTAGAGGACACGGCCCTAAAAAGGGTCCGCTAGCGCCGAGAACACACCCTACTAGTCTACTAATACGCTAGTTAGACCTTTATAGTTCTTTGTTCTATAGGGATAAAGCGGATCCCTCGCACCTCTATCTCCGAAAATTCGAGATTCTCAACCTACCACGCAACCCCTATTAGCTTATAGGACGGATAGTGGTAATAGCAATCCTTATAAGTGTTACACCCCCGTCCTAAAAGCTAGGGGATTATTAAAGGCTACTATTTACGCCTACCGTATGGTTCCGCTAATATCTTAGTAAAACTAAGACCACGGCCAGATTTCCGTCCTTCCCGATCACTATATGCATATATAGGCCACGATAATCACCGAGCCCCTAATATAAGCGTCGCCGATTCGCCTAGAAGCTTCCTAGAAGCTTAACCGATACCACTACCGCTATTCATATAATATAAGCTCTCTCGATAGGTAGCGCGCTATCTATCTATAGAGTTTAAACCACTAAAAGGAGTCTATAAAAACGATAAAGATATTTAAATATTACGCGGGACTAACTATATTAATTACTAAGTAGATAGATAAATAACTAAATCTCCGATCCTACGCTAAAACCTAATTGGCTATTTACTCATTTGCGTTCTCCACTTAGTATATTTTAGGCGCTCGGTTTAAGTGTTTAGAGTCTTCCCGCTTAATAGGGTATTAAGACAGCACTAATAAGAGACACGAGTGATAACGGTAGCACGGCTGGCTACTTAGCCTATTACTTACGGCGTAGCCTATCACTTACGAGGCTAGAATTTTGAGTAAATATCATAGATCAAGCTAGGGAGAAGAAGGAGGTATTATTGATTTTAGAAACTAAATATAACTCGGTTTAGATTAGATATAGTAACTTTCGTACATATTAGGATATATATCTTACCAACCTAGAGGATCAAGTTTGTATAACGAGAAGCTTATAATACCAAGCCGTAGTCGTCGAATTGAGAAGGTGTAATAGAAGTGTCTATATGAGGCGGGCTAGGTAATATAGAAAGCGGAGCGGCTAAGCTCGACTAAGTATCCTAATATAACGTTAAGCCCGGTAAATATATACTATTTCGTCTATTTTAGAGAATATCAAGCATCTTACTAACCTCACTAGCCGTTATAAGTAGACTACTCTATATATGTTATAGCACTAGGAAAACCTCGGTCCACGCCACCTAGTGCTAGTTCGTGGTGCTAGCTATATCTAAGGCCTACTTCGTTTAGAGGAGTTGCTTCTCTAACTCGCTATTCTTATCTAGCGCCTTCTTCTCTTAGGCCTTAAGCTAATTGATTTAGCTCGTTATATGGCTTATATTATCCCGTAACTATTATAGGTTCTACGATAACTCGAATCGTTCTTCCTCTATACTAGCTTATTACTTTTCCGAAGCCTAGTCGGCCTCTACGAGAAGATCTAAGCACTTCTAGTAGAATTCGTCGGCTATCGGCTTTCTTCCTTTAGAGGTTTCCTAAAGTTTTTTTTATTAGTAAGTGTCTTTAGGTCTAGTGATATAAGAAAGACATAGCCGTACCGCTATTTTTTATAACTTCACTATACTAGACGAGGCTAATCCTTTAGAACCTATCCCTATAGGTATAGATCGTGTAGACCGACTAGGAATATTACTAGAGCTAGAGCCTTTTTTCGCTATAACTAGAGGGGCTAGAATCGTTAGCTTCCGTAACGATAAAAGTTTTCCTATCCTAGATAGCCCGCGTGGGCTATAGACTTATTCCCTTTAACCTAAGACTAGAGATTTAATAAAATGAAAATATACTAGGCTATAGGAGGATATAATTTAGTTTAAATAAGCCCGTCTAACTCTTATCAACACTTATAACGCCGTTAGCTTTTCGTGTTCTTATAGGCTGGCCTAGCATTAGAGCGTAGTAGCTTTTAACGCCCTATAACTCGGGGTAAAGCTTAAGACCTACTATACGTAGGAGGGCTAGGCCTATCATTTCCTTTTCACTAATATTAGCTCTATTAGACGGATTTACTATCGCCGATTTCACTACCGTGGTCTATATAATTCTATCGGCTGGTTTATAAGTCCCGCTAGAATAGCTCGTTTCTAGGTCTCCACGACGCCCGACCCACTAGGATCGCTCACCTACTAGCCTATTAACGCCCTTAATAATAAATCACACGGAAGGCCGTAAATTTAGCCTTAACTATATAGTAGTTACGGCCTCGAGCTATATAACCGTTTACCGGATATAACCCTTAGTGAGAGGCTCGATATTATCGCTTATTCCTAAATTTAGGAAATCTTTAGATATATTATATCCACCGAATTTACTATTAGTCAAGTATCTGATAGCGTAGACGGGAACCTTTATAAGTATACCCTCGCAACTATACTATAGCCCCCGTGAATTATGATACTACACTTGATAGTTCTTTAATACTATCGCAAGTATTCTACTAGAGGCAGCCTATCAAGGATGTTTAGAAGTGTAGTCGTTAGTTAGGTGGACTTATTAACGGCCTCGTATAGTAAATCCGTTAAGATCATCCTAACCGCTTAGAAAGTGGGACCAGAGTTAGTATACTTGCTTTACATACTTACTATAGTGATAAATATAGAAGGTGGTAAAAGTCATAGCCTATTAAGTATTAGTATTATAGCTCTTACGACCCGACCGCGGTTAGACAAAGGCCATACTTTAGTATCTTAATAGAATAGAGCCTATTTAGCGGTAAGTCGGCCCCTTAAGATATAGGCGAGTTATCTTATATTCTTACGTAGTCCTCGGGTCGCTAAAGGTTTCGGATAGCTTATACCGTCGTGTCTTTAATTAATAGGGCACTTAATAGCGCGAGGGGAGTATCTATACCGTCCACTAGTACCTTAGCTTTATCCCGACGTTCCGTATTTCAAAAAATAAAAAAAAAGAGAAATCACGATTTCCCTTCTAGCCACTAAGATTAGTGGCCTTTAATTCCTTCTCCCTATCTCCCTATCTATACGAATGCATATTATATCCTAAGTATATCGAAATCTCTATAGAGCCTTAAAGCCCTATTTCCACACCAATCAACGCTTACTATAGTCCTACTAGACACTAAGTTATAAAGGTCATATCACACTTAACTAGACAAGTAGGATACCTTAAACACTACTATGGTATCTCTAGGCCTACTCAAACACCTAGAATATCTAATATATTAACTCCTAGAGAAAATACGCGTATAGGTAAAGCGCTATAGTTCCTAAGCCCGAGCTATAAGGGATAGGTTTCGTTCTCGGTATAAAGAATAAAAACGGGAGAACTTATAGCTATCTCTCGAAGTAAGTCATTTACGGTATAATCCGAGAGGGCTAGTGTGAACTACCGGAAGAGAGATAAAAGATCGAAAGCGTATTATAGTATAGCATACTATATCAAGCTTATATACTATACACTTCGCCTCCCTAGCTATAGTGCTTAGTGGATTATTAACCGATTAGTCTAACCGGCTCGCTTAATAGATAGTCCTTATAAGTGATAAGGGTAAAGAACATTATAATAGGGGTTAAATAATATCATTTATCTTAAAAAATCTCTCTAGAGGAGTCCCCTCGCTAGTGATCGCGGCATCTATATATAGTGTGTCTTTGATTATTCTTTACCACTCTATAAGATAGTGAAGGAATCGGGTTATAACTAAGGGCCGTCCTAGCTATAACATATGGTTAATTAAGGACGCCTAGGGCTATACCGCGGAATTTTAATAGCCTCTATAGTCTCCACTTAGGGGTTAGGATACCTAGAGTACTTACGCTCTCTACCTCGTAGTAACGATTATAAAAGGAGCCTTAAGCCCCTACCTTTTGAGAACTAGGATTACACACCTCCCTCACGACGTAATACCCGTGTTATATTAAGTTATCCCGAGGGCGGTAACCTTATTAAAAATGCGGTTATGGGAGCACACCCTATTACTAAAAAGTATTGAATCCGAGGGCGACGACCTTATAAATAATAGCTGGGGTAAGGTACGCCCCCGTTATTAATAAGTAAAGCCTTAAGGGCACCTACGGGTGCCTGGTAGAGGGTGTATAAGTACCTTAACTAGCAACTTATGCCGAGGGCGACGACCTCGTAAATAATAGCCGGGGTAAGGTG
>CAKMRK010000532.1:0-162927 GCA_928213465.1 Penicillium sclerotigenum | reverse complement strand
ATAGTGCCTATCGCCCGCTTATATAAGGCCCGTGGGTATTACCCACCCGCCCGTCTATAGGCGATATCGTAGTCTAGGTGTACTCTACTACGCCTAAGGCTCTATAGTTACTATCGTTTTCGTTAGTTCTTCGTGGCTAAATCGAGGGTGATTTAGGGGTAATTCTTCTATTATACCTAGGGATTATCGCTTCTAGGGCTTTTCCGTTAGGGTCCGATAGTTTTACGATAGGAATCGGAAGATTAATATATATGAAGGGCTGAAGCTTTATTGATTCAATTAGGCTAGGCCAACATGCTATTTATATCAATCTTAGAGAAGAAAGGTCACTATCTACCGATGATAGGGGTTTGTGTGTATTATGGGCACGTGCCTCACGTGATCCAGGCCGGGCTCTAGCCCGTCACAATAGTAAGCTTCTGGTATTAGTTCATTCTCTAGTTCTCCCTCGTTTAGTCTTAAGTATTTAGTCTTAATGTAATGAGCTTCCTAACTCTCTAATTCTTCTATTTAGTAGTGTAAGACCGGCCCTAGCTTCTTAGATTTACCGTTGTATACCGTTGTATATACGGACGAAGAACATACATTAGCGGCCCGCAGTCACGGGAATGGAAGATTCCAAAAAGGGTTTAGCTCACTTCTCTCATCTACCGCATTTCGACCCTACAATTCCTTGGACTTTGATTGACTTTCGCCCTCTCCCCTAGGAGACGGAGAAGTAGCACTGGGTAGTTGTGCGTTCCTGTGCTCTACCTTCCATTCCCACCCTAGAGTGCTTTCAACTTCATCCCACCTCCTCTAATATCCATATTCTTTGTGCCAGAATGGACTGGGATCGCAGAAGGTTTGTAGACACGTTCTGAAAGGAAGAAAGTTTCTAAATACTCCCCTAGATTTGATGAACGAAGAGGCGGAGAAAGTTATCGTCCGGCCGAGAGAAATGGTCGTTCCCCTTCCCGGGGATATGAAATTCGTCACCGGCGTTCATCACCACGAACTCGAAGCCCTCCTCGACCACGAGCCGACACATGGGTACCATCATCAAATAGAGGGTATGGGCGCCTACGAAGTCGGTCACCATCATCATACCGGCGCCGCTCACGTACTCCCCTGGGGAGAAATTTTGGTCCACCTTCCTATGAAAGACGACGATCTCCACCAAGAAGATTCTCGCCTAGAAGAGACGAAAGGGTCAGATCACCGCCCCAAAAATGGCGCTCGAAATCGCCCTACAGTGATGGTAGATCACGCAACGCATCCCGCGCTGGCAACAGCCCAAGACGAGCACGCGATACAACTCCTGGTAGCCAAGTGTTCCGATCCGCGAGACGAGAAAACGGCCCTGCTGTCTTGAATATTGGCCAACCCCACAGATCTTCCTCGCCGAGAGTGCAGCCGGAAGCCTTGTTGCCACAAAGTCCAGATCATGCCCCGCATCGAGCCAGTCACCCCGATGCGGCGAAACGAGATCGGACTTTGTCGCCATCAAGACATGCTTCACCTGCACCCTCACAGCCTGTCCTGATATCTCAACGTTCATCGCCGGCCATAGAAAACCCTGTTGCGGTTTCCCGCAGAGCTCGTAGTCGCTCCCCGGTACCCGTCCAACGTTTGTCGAAACCCTCGGGTCGATCTCCATACAGGGACCAGATCTACGATACAGAGTCCTCTTACCCACAACAACGGCCGGACCATGAGGACCGAGTGTCGGTTGGCAATCATCCGCCCTTTTCAATTCCAGAGAAAGCACACTTGGAACCTCAGACAAGCGGGACCAGGGTTGGTGGCAACATTCCAACTCAACCGAAAAACCACGGTGCAACCCAACTACCGTTGCCACCATCTGGCCCTTATCAGGGACCGAGGCCACCATCTAATCAGCATCGCGGTCCCCCAAATGTCTCTTTACTATCAGCGCCGACTCGTCCTCGCCGCGGACCCGGCCCACGTGAAGCTTGGACGGGGTCTCCGCCGGTACGCCGTGGAACTATTGCACCTTCGCAAGCCCCACCGGCAGGTCCTCGCGCATCTTTTTCATCTCCCGTACCAGGTGGCAGTTATCGACATCCAACTGCCCGGCAACCCAGCACTCCCTCTGTAACTCAACCATTGACCCAGAGGGGGATCAACCATCTTGCAGGACTATGTACTATCATACCGGAAGGTCGGAGTCTTCCGTCGCTTCTAGACCCTGCTGTGGAGAAGCGGTTAGCTCAGCTTGATGTCGACAAAGAAAAACTCCTCGAGCAGATCGCAGAGACGCAGAGGTCCAAGCGAGCGGAACTTCGAGACTGGGATCGACTCGATCGCGAAAGCTCAATCTGCGCTCTTAAGAGTGAGCTAGCTGAGGGCCATCTCCAGCGAATGGCCGATGAGAGCATTGGGGGCGGAAACTTGTTCTAGCGAGGCAAATGTACACTGTTTGTGCTACAATGCCCAATTCAACTCGGCGTTTTAATCCGGTCATGTGTCTGGTTGTATCAAGGAATTAGGCAGGTCTAGGTAGCGATTATGATTGTTTTTCCTCCAAGATTGTATCAATATGATGACTTGACGACATTATGCATTCCGGGACTGTCTTGAAAAAAATAAAGGATACTTTAGGGCTATATTGTGCTTTAGTTATATCGAGTATATACAATATAGGTAAACATAGGTATATAGGTATTTTCAGGAGAGATAATATCCACATCCAGATTTAACGCAAGGTGCATATGTGCAGGTACAAGAGTCTACTTTTAGTACAGTATTTTTCTTTTTCCTGTAAAATATACCAATTTGATAACTTTCCAAATACAGCCATTCGCAGGCTATACCACGTAGTACTACTCCATACGGAGTAGTCTGTACTGCTAATACTCAATTTCAGGTATGGTATGGTATGTATATGTACGGTATGAACGTATGGACGTGTCATGTACTTACTTCCCTGTACCACTATGTACTAAGAGTACGTTATCTATGTAAAATGTACATCTACCATTGTACTCCGTACTCCGTACCTGATCTGCAAGTAATTTAAAGTTCCCATTCCATTTTTTGCCTTCGTGTCAACAACTCAGCTGTTTGGGTGTAAACTCCTACCAATTCTCAAACTCGTTCCTTCCTCCTCCCTTTTCTCTCCCTCCTAGCTTAGGTCACCATTCATCCTGCTAACTGAGATCTCCGGCACAATGAATCTCTTCAGGTTATTAGGTGCGATATACCAGTGGAAAGTAACCGCGATATACTAACGCTCAATCGCAGCCGACTTCTCCCATCTGGCGTCGATCTTCATGCTCCTGCGGAAGATGAAGACGTCAAGCGTATGTTCTTTTTTTTGGTCCATAAAGCCACATATGACTTTCAACTAATGACAAATGACAGAGTTGTTCCGGGTTGTCGTTCAAATCGCAGGTGCTATACCTTCTCGTTTTTGTTACTCGCTATCTTGGTAGGTCTCGACGTCACTGTCGGCTTTATATCTATCACAATTGCTCATTTACCTTATAGATCTGTTCTGGACGTTCACCGAGTCCTTGTACCTCACCACGTTCAAGCTTCTGTTTATCGGTTCCTCGGCCTACGTCATCTACCTCATGCTCAACGACTACAAACCCACACATGATCCCAACATCGATACTTTCAAGGTTCAATACCTCCTCGGAATTAGCGCAGTGCTTGCGATTCTCTTTCCACGCGATTATCGCATCTCCGAGGTCGGCTGCATCCGGTTTATGGTGTGGAAAACATCCGGACTAACATTATGTAGATACTCTGGACCTTTTCCATCTGGTTGGAGTCGGTTGCCATATTGCCACAACTATTCATGCTACAACGAACCGGAGAGGCTGATACCATCACCACCCACTATCTGTTTGCTCTGGGACTCTACAGGGCACTCTACATCCCGAACTGGGTCTTCCGCTATTTCACCGAAGCCTCCTTCCAACGTTCCTTCCAGCCTGTGAGCATTATCGCTGGAATTATCCAAACGTTGCTTTACTCCGATTTCTTTTACATTTACTACAACAAGTAAGCCCAATCGGTTCAAACGAAGGCAGATGTGTGGTGTAGATACTGACTTTCGCGCTTTTTTCTCCCAGGGTTTTGAAGGGCAAGAAGTTCTCACTTCCTGTTTAGAATCCTTTATTCTTTTTGAATGAGTTGAGGAATTGATGATATCTTGGTTTTTCTGAAGGTCCTGAGATGGGGTTTTGAATCCGAGCCAGTCGTTCCTTTTATATTCGCCTGGAACACTGTGATCGCCTATCTTACAGGCACCGAGTGCCCTGAATGCATGCAACACCCTCTCAAGCCCCAACGCTGGGAGTTGCTATGAATTAATGTCTTCATGTCGCCAGTCTGTATTCATTTAGGAATGGTCACATGAGGCTCAAATAAACACCCGGAATTGGCTACCGAATGTCGAATTATGATCACGGACTATGTGCATATCTGATTGTTGTATTCTATGATTCCCACTAGGAAAGGGGAATTCTCTTCGGCTTGTCAAAACTTCTATACTTTGGGGATCAGTGGTCTACCATTCAAATGTAGTTTATTTTGTATGGTGTCAGATGCAAGATGCAAGATGCAAGATTCAATTGTTCAACATATTTTTTTGGGGGGCTTTTTGCATGTTCGTTCCATTTTTTATTTTGACGTCCTCCCTTCCCTTCCATTCACTGTTGGGATCTCTTCGTGCCCAAATCCCCGTAACGGATAGGAATTACCTTCTCGCCCTGTTTGTGTATGCCACCCATCAGACTTGTGGTTGACAAGGAAGCATAAGACGATCTAGAGGCTCCTAGCAAGGTATACTTTTGGGGAACACACAATTAGGGTGTTCCGATAATATCAAAAAGCAACATCCACACAAGTCGACCAGAAAGGACAATCAAAACTCTCGTTGAGGCGCAGCCCCATGGGTCGGGACATATCCCGTTGCATAACTCAATTGGGATGGGGGGATGGATAGCTCGGTAGAGAAGGGATCCAAGGTGCCAGCAATTGAGTGTGAAAGATTGCCCATGGAACCTTGGAATGACCGAGCTCCGTTGCCTAGATTCGAGCGGCCTTGGGCATTTTGATGATTATCCAGCCAGCCACCGTGACCGTGTAGGTGACCAAAATAGTCTGCTTGCGTTCTGTCAAGAGGGATTTGACCAGCAAACGTTGACTCTCGTCGTGAAATTGGCGGCGATGGTAGTTTGGGGGATCGAGAGACCATCTCCAGTCTAGGCGAGCTTCTTCGCGAATTGGGCGGCGTCAGGCGTGATCCCCCACGGCGCACCTGGCAGGTTGGACAAATCTTGACGAAGCGAGAAATCAGTTCCTTGGGGACCCTAAGGAGATAGTTAGTGACTGTGAACCAGACACGCCATGTTATGTATGTATGTATGTATCTATCTATCTATATAACGGGGCTCGGTTTTGCCTACCATGAATAGATCCGCCGGACCTGAGCAGATGTCTTGTCTCGGCCACCATGCTGGCACTGCTGATGGGCCTTGGTGAGGATTTTGAACAATTTTTCCCGAATTGCAACAGGCTTTCCCTCGTGACAGATCATCTTCCTATGCTTTATATCGCAAATAATCCCATCAGCATTAATTAATCATATCCGTCAGAACAAGCGAGACTTACATCCAATCCCACAGCTTGTAGCTTGAACATCTTTTTAACCCAAAACCTGATTTGTTTAGCAAAGCAGGCGATTGATTGAAACGAAGAGATCCATACCGAAATTGAGCCGATTCCACCGCCGTGTCTTTGGGGTCAATTAACACGGTTCTGATGTTACGGGCTCTTTTAGCATAGATCAACGCTTTATCTTGCTTCTTGATGGACAGGTCCTCGACGTAACTAAATGAGATATTAGCCCCCAAGTCTGGTATGATTTGTCACGGACCACTCACTTCTGCATCAGCTGATCAAACTCCTTTACATCAGGGAAGCCGCTGAGTGCGGGCACTACAGCCTCTGACAGCAATGTAGCTTCGTTGTGAGACTCCTGGCTTTCAATCTCTGTTTCACCCATTGGGTCGCGGGGCAGATACCTTGGCCCTTGAAGATAGCGCGATTGGGACATGAACTGGGGCGGATGGTGTAGCCTGGGGTCATCTGGGGTTGTCATTGATGGAATCGAATGTTCCGACGTATACTGCAAATGCTGTAACCCCGGGGGGAGACTCGACTGCGGGCCATAGGACTGTCCAAACTGAGACCCATATGGGTTGAAGGAATGGTGAGGGAAATGATATGAACCAGATCCATGTGTGTTGAAATCATGGCTCTCTTGCTTGAAGTCATGATTCTCCGCCTGACCGTACGAGCCAGGCACTGCCATTTGGTGATTCATGAGATACGCATCATTCCCTTCGGTGCGTCTTGCAAAACTGCTCATAATTGATGCCTGAGATGGAATATCACTCGATTATTCTCCGGCTCACGTCAATCTGCCTCAAAACAGATAAAAGAAGAGGATTAAAAAAATTGAGAGATCTGAAAAAAAAAGGCCAGTATAAGCGAGTCTCCGAGGGTGATGATAATGATAGCGAAAGGGAAGAGGCCAACTCGTTTGCATGTAATCGAGGAAGAATTGCCACAGTACCCTGGTATACCACAGAAGAGTATCACAAAAAGAATTGAACTGTCTAGAAGATCACAGTGGGAAAGTGAAATATAGAAAGAGAGAAGGAATAATTCACAGAAAGGCCACCTGGAAACGGGGTAACAATTCTATTAAAAAGACCTCAATGGACAAACAGTGCAGGACTGACATGGCTGATGCCCAAGATGAAGTGCACGAGACCATGTCGCAACAGAGATGGACAGAGACAACATAGGGCATCCCTGGAAGACGAACAGCAAAATTCCACAGAGAAAAAAGAAACGACAGAGCCAGGCGAGTCGAACAGAGCTCTGTAAGGTACGGAAGCATAGGTATTACCAAAGCTTGCAGGGAAGATAGCGGCATGGGTCTAACGAAAAAAGAAAAGAAAAGCAGCAAGAAAGGACTAGGGTTCGTGGTCAATTCTTTCCGACCCGCCGAAGGTATCGAAAAAGTGGAAGCAGGCTGATACGACAGCGCACAGAAGCAAATGGTGATACGGATTCCTGCCTTTCGATGCCCTGAGGTTCAACCAGCGCCACCATTTGCCTCAAGAAGCCACGTTGAGGATATGGGAGTGGACAGGCCATTCGAGGCGCCCTATCGGAGACAAGTGATGACTTTTGGGAGGGGAAAGAAACACTCGGCTCTGATTTGACCGAAGTACAGCGGGGGGGGGGGCGAAATCATTCTCCCCGATTTTGTTTTTTTGTTTTTTTTTTTTCCTATACTTAGAATTGCGGAACAACTCTACTTCCGTATAGGAGACTCGAATCAGGAAAGGGGAAACTCTTTGTCTGCACGTTTGCTTCATCAAACAAAGTAGGGAGATTCCGGCAAAGGGGGGATTTGTCCATGCAAGTAGCCGTGCAAATTGGTAAGGAACATGGATTGGGGGGAATATCCCCTCTGGGACGTTCTGCATCCCTCAAGCTTCTCCCCGTTCGGTGAGAAGAGGGGGGAAGAGAAGAAAGAGAACGGGGGAACTTGTCGATAGGGGTGTACATCGATGTACGAACAACTGCTGGGCAATTGAGATCCGAGATTTAAAGTCTTCTAGCTGGCAATCCCTGTCCTGTCAATGTGTGTGTATCTGGACCATGTTGTCCCACCGGATTTAATTTTTGTTCAATTCTTTTTTTTTTTGGTTTTTTTTCTCCCTTAGGAGATGAGATGCAAGTGAGCGAGAAGATGTTTTGATTTGACGTGGCATTTACAGCCAAGACTTGAAGGGACTTTGGCAGAAGGATGAACAAGGGTATAGAAAAAAAAAGAAAAAGAAGAAAAAGCAAAAGCAAAAGCAAAAGACAAAAGACAAAGAGACAAAAAGACAAAAGCCGAAGAGATGGAGCAGAAGAGCAGAAGAGCAGAGCAAAAGAGCAGAGAGGTGCAGAGGTGCAGAGGTGCAGAGGTGCAGGAAGTACAGAAGGCGGGACGACCGGATGACATACGTTTGGCTGAAAAAGTGAGACATCGGACTTCAAGGGACAGGGACTCTGGTGTCACTCTGTTGCTTCCCGCCTGTTTTTCGAGATTTAATAGTTTAGTAGTTTATTACTTTAGTAGTTTAGTAGTATATGCTCTACGGAGATGATAAAAACAATACTTGTTAATTGGACTCCCCCCAAATTAAACTGTATGTATGTATTCAAGACAAAAGATATAGTTACATAGCATCCTACCCCTTCGGATATGCTTGGAAACCAAAAAAAAAGAGAGCATAAATTCATAACGGCCGAATCATCACGGCCAAGGGTATTCACGTCGTAAGTTCGTGGGCATTGGGTTAGTACATGTACATGCAGGTCAAAAAAAAAGAAAAGAAGAAGAAGAAGAAGGCGACCCCTGGAAGGGAAACCAAAAATAAAAAAAAAAACAAAACAAAACCTGGATATGCAGACGTCAAATCTGCCGTTCTATGCGGATCCCCGGTCAAAAGCCACTAAATCGCGGATGATCCATTTCCAATGATTTTCGTAATCGCCTCGATCGAATACCCATTTGTCCACCTTGCGTCTCCACTTGTCTTCCTCCGCCCTCTGTCGTCGAATAAATTCTGGGCCGACATCAAATTCCTCTGTCATAGGCCCTTCATCGGAGGATTCACCGGCACTCACATCATCCCCAACTGCTGAGAATTGCTCTTCAATCGTTTTAGAATTGCGTCCGATGCTGATTTTGTCATCCAAGTCGTCCAGACCGGCAAACACGTCGTCTTCGTCTGCCCCAAGAGATGCCCTGAGCCAACACATACGATGTGGATCGAAGACCATTCCACCAACGGTCTGAAAATTTTGCATCGCGCCAACATTGGCGATGAGAGCTGGTGCAGGTTTGGGTGATTTGGGAGTGGCATCAAATTCTTGAACCAAATTTTCATTTCCTTCCCACCGGAAATTGGAAGGGTTGTAACGCATACCCCTCACAGCTGAAAACGGTTAACAAGCCGGAGCAAAAACATGAGCAAAAACATGTAAATAGAGGAGCATGTTACTTACATTTGGCATCCTGCACCCCAGATCCCATGGGCTTGATCAAGTGCGGCTTGGATGTTGATTTGGCATTCGGGTTACCTTTCCGGCTTCTGATCGTTGCAGAGGCCGGAGGCATCCTTGAGATAGGTTGGGACTTCCAGTTTGATGTAAATGGCGAAAGAGGACTCGGTTCACGGGCTTTCGAGTTAATAGCCATCGATGCAATGCGTTGTTCCCTTGCATTTCTAGATGCATTTGTATCTCGCGCAAACCTAGGTGTTGGGCTGCGCAATTTGGAGGATGATGGGGATGTAAAAGGTTGAGTAGGTGATTCATCAAGTGAGGAGTCAATCCGGCTCTGGCTGAGTCTGGCACGGACAGACCTTGGAGCACCTCGACCGGTGGGGGTTTTCACAAATTTGCTCTCTGCCAGGACCGATGTAGATAGGTCATCAAACGACTCCAACTCGGTTCCATCCCCGAAATTGCGTCTTTTAGCGGGTCGTGTGATTGTACGTTTTGTAGAACAGAGAGAGTCCGCGCTTGTGTCGCCAAACCCAATACGAAACGGCTCAATGCGAGTTGGTCGGGAAAGTCGAGAGCCTGTCCCCTGTGGACTAAGAAGTCCACCAGAGCTATCTGAATTTGTGCGACGTGACGAGCGATACCCCTTCACACTGGCATGGTGTGATTGAGATTCCGATACACCAGCCGGCATAAATGGCACCTGTGACTTACGACCCAGCGACCTCGCATCGGTTGCGGGGAGATCCACCGGTGTTTTAGGTCTGGCAGAGGGAAGGCGGATTGGACGATCGACTGGTGGTCGCTGGGAAGCGGTCATCGAAGGGGTCGAGCCCAAGCCACGAATGGATGGTAGGGATCGCTTGGTCTTCAAACGCCTAATTGAAGGGTTGCCCTCGCCACCCTGGGCGATGCCCCGGGAATTGCGAGACCCGAAAAGTCGTCGACCAGAGAGTGTAGGAGTCGGCGATGTCGGATTAGTGCTAGGGGTCGGAAGACTCGAAGTTGACGATTGAGAGGAATGCCCTAGACGCGATTGTGATGTTCCAAATTTGGAAAGAGGCGCACCACTTTCCGACACAGTCTCAAGGTGGGTTGAATGGGTCCGATCATGACCAGACAAGCGTGGAATGCGAGTTCGTGGAGATCCCGCCGCACTGGTGAATGTGAGTGTTGTTGCAGATCGACGAGTCGGGCTAGATGGCCGTTCTGTCTTGCACTTTATGTTGGGATTCAGAGCGGGTTTCCCAAAGGAAAAAGCCTTCTCATTATCGACATCAATGCCAGAAAAGAAGTCGTCAGCGTCAGGAGTATGATCCACCTGACTCACTTCCGCTTCAACATTCTCGGCTTCGGCAGTCTGTCGCTTCTGTAGAGAAGCACTGAAATCAAGGGGACCATCAGGAATGACGATCCCGTCGAGGCCATCGTCTTCACTTTCCGCCGTGAGACAGCTTGAAACGCTGGGGCTGGCGATGGAGATAGAAGAACTGGGAACTGAACGACCATCCCTTGCGGTACCACCAACTCGTACGCCGATACTTCCTTCAGACCACTCAAGATCAAAGTCCTCCAAATTGGGACTGGAAACGTAAAAATTCGCTTTTCGATGAGATAATTCGAGAGGTTCATTATTGGCGGGAAGTTCAAAATCCTGGTTGAAGTCGTCGTCTGTTTCCTGTTCAATATTGAAACCACTACCAACATTGCCAACGTTCAATTTCTTCGGAGATCGTGGAGTTGGGGCTTTGAGGGTTGGGATATCTTGAGTTTCCAGACTATCGTTGTCGTCGGGGAAGGTGTCAAATGGTCCCAAGGTAGATTGCAAACGTGTCGAGAATTCGTCGTCCCAAGATGGTGAGGTCATGGATTTCACTGGACTGGTGGCAGCGGAGCTTAAATTTCGAAGGGACTCGGGAAACATCATTTCCCGAGGAGTTTTGAGCTGTAACGGGGTTTCAGGGCCGGGGAGCTCAACGTCTTCGGACCAGTCATCAACAAAAGTTTGCTTCGTCTTTCGAGTTGACAAGCGCTTGATCGTGCCCCCAATAAGAGCTGACTTGGGGATATCTGGAGGAATGGGAATGCCCGCAGTCTTGGCCGAAGCAATGGCATCTTCTTTTGCAAATTCATCGTTGTCATAGAGCGGTACTTGCCAGTCTTCATCGCCCGCATTAGAGTCAATATCTGAGCGAGCAGAGAGTCGAGAGGAAACAGAATCTCGATGCCCGGAGGGCCGAAATGACGAGTTTGTTATGGACCCTGCACTGGATGCGGTGCGAAAATGAATGTCCTCGATGAACTGCAAGTCGTCGTCATCATCCCAGCATTCGATCGGCTCGTCGGTACCCGGTCGTAGGTGGATTGGTAAAGATTCCATGATCGGCGAAGCAAATTGGTTGAAGGTGTACGGAGAACACGGAGGTCATGGGATTATTATAGGCGTCTGGGAGCGGTTGTGATTAAGTGGCAGACTCAGTGCTTTGCGACACTGGTGAAGGTTCAGGGGGTGCGAACATGAGCGTCATTCCGTGTCGGTTGGTAGGGACAAAAGATAGGAGCGAGTGAGAAGCACACTTTCACTGTTAGTCGTAATGTGATAAATGAGCTTGGATATTGCAAGGCAGGTGGAATAGCAGGTGGAATAGCAGGTGGAATAGCAGGTGGAATGGCAGGTGGAATAAGCAGCTCAATAAAGGCCTTGCTCGATAGTCGATTTCGCCGAATGAGACCAAGCGGGTTCACTAGGCGACCTGATAAAATGCCAGGTCGTCATCCACAAACATTCACTAGAAGAGGATCACTTCAACATTGGGGAGAACTTTTTGAAGGAAGAAGAGACAGGAGAAAAAAGATGTCTCGGTTGAGGCTGGATCTCAGATTCCTCGTGGAGGAGAGGAAGAACGTGACGGAGCCCCGTACTGGTAATGTATGTATGTATGTAATCATTTTACTTCAATTTACTTCGTTTTCTTCCGATTTACTTCAATTTACTTGGGATACTTCCAAGTATGCATTACGTATATCATACATCGCCATTATTACAAGTACCTGTAAGTAACAGAAGTAACAGAAGTAACAGAACATAACTGTTTACCTTGGGATATTTACTGTTGAAGGTATATATATATTGACTGTCGAGGATTGTAGCTATATAAGCAATTATAATATACTTTCCTTCATATGTCACAGCTCTTGAATAATGAGGTATGCTAGTATGGAGTACATTTCACACTTTACTATGCACCTTTCGAATATGTAGAAGACCCGGTATCAACTCCTTGTATGTTCTTGTATGTTCTTGTATGTTCTTGTATATTATATCCACTTCACTTCTGTTGCCTTGACTCTGGTTACCCAAATAGACATCTAGGCAATTAATATATTTCACTTCCCAATAGCCACCGTACTCTCTTCTTTCTCCTCTATAACTTCCCCCTGTTCTTCTCACCCGAGTCTTCATTCCAAATATGCCATCTCCAGTTTCAACAGACCCTCGAATCTTGCGGTTTCCCAGATCTGACGAGACTGGATCTTTTGTACTCGTCCATGTCTCATGTACTGGCCCTGCGCCACTTGATCTGAGCCTGACGGCTACTGAGGGGGAATCGCCCTATGTTAGTTTGGGTGAGTTGTCCACAGAATGAAGTTTGGAAGTCATGAGCTGACGTCGCACAGTGAAACAAACACGCTTGAAAGACTTTCAAGCAAAGAACTATCAAGGATCGAATGATGAATGGGTTAAAACTGTCTCTCTCGTTTTGGGTCAATGTTCTGCTCCTCCCGATGAGCCGGACTGGGCCACCGGCCTTGAAGCTTCCGCCAGTATATCGGGTTCTGATGAAGACAACAAGGAGATTGTGATCACAATACGGAAGCGAGTCCAGACTATCACAGTTCGTATTCCATGCCGGTGGGTTATATTTATATATATCCCCACTAACACTGATAATAGCAACGCCTGGGTGCTTTTACCCTCAAACAAGACGACGAACAAGCCGTTGAGCTTTTCGAATGGACAGGAATCACTGCAGCCAGAGCTCATATGTTAGAAAAACAAGTATCCGATCTGACTGGCCGTTATCGCCTTGCTGAAGATACCATCCATAGGTTGAATGAACAGCTTGAGGAGCTCATGCATGCGAAAACGGAACATGAGAATCGGCTGGTGGTCAATTTTGTGCAGGTCCTGAATGAGAAGAAGCTTAAGATCCGTAACCAGCAACGTCTTCTGGCATCGGCTACTGTGGATGCCACTAAAGGTAGATGGTACAAACAGAGAAACATGGATATCCTGACTGACTAAATATCGACAGTCTCCGAGATCCGAGCTAGCGTTCCCGAAGAGTCACATGGAACTGCCGAGAAATCTCATTTGGTAAAGAGAAGCGCTCGCAAGATGAGTGACACAGACGACTCCGATGGGTTCGAACAAATGGACATCGATCCAATAAAGGCTGATCGAGGTGCCTCCAATAACCAGGACACCGATGACGAAGAGCCTTCCAGCCCTCATCCTTTGGATGACGAACAAAGCAATAGCACGACTGATGACAATTCGTCACAGGATGAATCTACCCAGCTGAAGCGAGTATCTCTAGCGAGAGATACCGCGCCGCCTCAAAGGGATTTACCCTTTGCTAGAAGGGCCGGGCCAATCAAGGGGACTGTTCCAACCCAGCCCAGCGAGGATGCCGAAGAAACTGCGGGAGAGACGGATGATGATGAGCTTTAAACCGGCCACACAGAACAAGGTGGTTAGAGTGGTTTAATAGAGCGAGACATGGTTCCATCTTATGTGTGGAGGGGCGCCCAATCAACCATTGGAGTTGGGAGTTCCTCTTGACTCCATATGTATATACCCAAGCAATGTTGTCTCCTTCATCTTGCAATACATCCGTAGATGGATCCCTCTCTCTCCCCCTCTCTTCCTGGCTTGTCTTTCGCTCTTTGCCCTGTCTTGTTCTCGTCGGTGGGATATTAGTTTCTCGCTTGAAGTCATCTTGTCCTAGTACTTGGTTCTTACCGTAGGAACCCCCAACTATATACCGTCCCTTTCAAAATTTGCTACGCATCAAGTTACAAGAGTAGCACAGATTCATCATCTCCGACGCCCATGGACTCGAAATTTTGGGGTTCAGTCTTTTATGTACAAGGCAACCACTACCGATTAATCCCAGGCGACACCGGATAATGGCGAAGAGCTCAACAGGAACCGGAAGGGTGTTCAAGATGATAGGGAAAAACACAGAGATGGAAAGGAAACGGTACATCAAGAGGGAAATTTAAGATGTGGTACAACAAAAACGCCTGCAACCATTAGAGAAACACAGAATGAGGTCAGAATAGACCCCGATCTAGCCATACAAAGCCTGAGGAGACATTTCTCCTGCGGCCATGAAGTTGGTCTCAGGGTTTCCAGTGGCCTTGGCAGCAGAGGCACGGGCCATGGTGGGCGAACTAAAGCAGAGTTAGTAATGAAATTAGATTAATGATAAATGACGGAACGGGGTATTCACCTTCTGGAGATAGCGTCAGTGAAGAAGAAGTCTTCGATCACCTTCTTGAAAGGAGCCCCAGTAGTTTGAGATCCCTTGTTCTGGTCCACAAGTTGGACCTTGCTCAACGAGGCCATCGAAGTCGGCTCAACAACGTCGTAGCGACGCATGACAGGGCTGATCTCCTCCATGCGGTCCCGAAGAGCCTCGATATCATCATAAGGAAGAGGGACGCCGAGGAATTCGCTAGTAGCACGGATGATCTTCCAGTCATCACGAGCTGCACCGGGGAGAGAAGTGGCAGCACGGGTAACTTGCACACGACCTTCTGTGTTGATGTATGTACCCGACTTCTCGGTGTATGCAGCACCCGGAAGAACGACATCAGCGAGTTGAGCACCGCGATCACCGTGGTGTCCCTGGTAGACGACAAAGGCATCCTTCGGGATCTCGCTTTGGGCAATTTCATCTGCACCCAAAAGCCACACAATCTTGGGGGTAGTCTGAGCAACCTGGGAAGATGGTGTAGTGAAGCCAACTTCATAGGCACCAGCCCGAGATGCCGCACGCTGAAGAACATTATAGCCCTGCCACTCAGGGGTACTGAAGTTGCCTGCATTCTTCTCAACGAAGCCACCGACAGCCTCAAAGATCGCCTTGGCATCAGGGTGCTCTGCAGCAGCGCTACCGACAATGATCATTGGCCGTTTGGCTCCGGCAAGCTTCTTGCCAAATTCTCCCGACAAAGCGGATTTCAAGGAAGAGACATCGGTGCCCAAATGGCTGAAGTCAAAAGTGCTCTCAAACTCCTCGCCGACAAGTCCAACCTCAAGATCAGATCTAATATACTGCTTGCGGATGCGGGCGTTAAGAACTGCGGCTTCGTGACGAGGGTTTGTTGCAACCAAAAGGATTGCATCTGCCTCCTCAATTCCATAAATCTTGGAGTTGAACAGGTAGTTGGAACGGACATCGATACCGTGAGCAATGGGGGCACCACCTCCAGGTTGGTCCAGGGCAAGGTTGTCAGAGCCAAGCTTGTTTGCCAGGTCCTTCATAGCAACGAGCGACTCAGTATCAACCAAGTGTCCAGCAACAGCCTTGAACTCATTAGCCTGTGGCTGCAGCTTCTGGTGAGCCGATGAGATCTCCGTTAGAGCCTGTTCCCAAGTGGCAGGAACAAATTTGCCCTCCCGACGAATGAGCGGCGTTGTGAGCCGTTGGGTCTTCAACCCATCGCATGCGAACCGCGACTTGTCATTGATCCATTCCTCGTTAATATCGTCATTCAATCGCGGGACAACCCGCATTACCTCCAGGCCCCTGCTATCAATTCGGATGTTAGAGCCAAGCGCGTCAAGGACATCGATCGATTCGGTGTGCTTGAGCTCCCATGGGCGTGCCCGGAAAGCATAAGGCTTCGAAGTTAGTGCACCGACAGGGCACAGGTCAATGACATTGCCTGAGAGTTCTGAGTTGAGGTTCTGCTCGAGGTAGGTTCCGATCTGCATGTCGTTTCCGCGACCAGCAGTCCCTAGTTCTGGGGCACCGGCGACGTCGTTCATGAATCGAACGCAACGAGTGCAGTGAATGCATCGATTCATCGAGGTCTTGACCAGTGGGCCGATGTTTTTATCCTCCACGGCGCGCTTTCCACCGGTTTCATGGAATCGGCCCCGATCGGCACCATAACGCATCGATTGGTCCTGGAGATCACATTCTCCTCCTTGGTCGCAGACGGGGCAATCGAGGGGATGGTTGGCGAGAAGAAACTCCATGACACCCTCTCTTGCCTTGTGAACCAGTGGTGAATTTGTCTTTACCACCATACCAGGTTGTACCGGCCAAGCACAGGAGGCTATTGGCTTTGGGGCACGTTCGACTTCGACGAGGCACATACGACCTATGGTTTTGGTAAGTACATATGCCTCAATAGCATAGAATGAGCGAGTGGAAGTTGCACATACAGTTTCCTGCAACCAAAAGTTTTCTGAAGGGACTGGTGTTAGCAAAAACAATATTTGTGACTCGACCAAAGGTACATACTCATGGTAACAATATCTGGTGCTTGTTAGTACTGCAAGCAAATTGAATTCGTGGAGTCTTGTCATACCTGGGAACCGTTGCACCTGCCTTCTCACAGGCCTGGATAAGAGCCGAGCCAGCTTTGGGGAGAGAATGTGAGTGAAGGCTCAATAAGTTATCTTGACGGAGTGTTTACCTTCTACTGACACCTTTTTGCCATCTAGAGAAACGAGCCATCAGATATCGATCAACTTGGATGGACTAGACCAAGATTGAACTTACCAATGGTGAGTTCCACCTCGGCCGCGCGAGGGGCTGTCGTCGCGAAGCTCCGGGGGGTGACCTTAGGAACCCGGAGGGACCGGGCGGCCGCACGAAACAGCTGCGGCCGCATAATTGGAAGGGAAGCAGAGATGTGAGGGTGGGAGATAAGGGGGAGGGAGTGAGGTGCGAGGGGGTGAGATCCTGGTGACGGTTGGGAGTTCAGAGAGCACTTTGCATCGGAATCTGCGGTTCTAAGGTTACATAATGGGGGTGCTGACCATCACTTTGCTGACTAAGGACAACGGGAAATGGGCTCACGGGGATTGGCTCGATTGACTCGGTTAGACGGATAAACTTCCGCTCCGGGTTTCCTTAAAGCCACTGTTTCTCCCCCTTGGACTCGTTTCCTTTCTTCAATTAAATTGTTTTAAGGGCATCATTTATTGTAGGAGGCAGGCCATTTCCCTGTTCCTATTTCCTCTACAGCATGTCCCAAGAGCAGAATTGCACCGTAGCTGGAGCTGTCAAAGGTTCGCCTAATTATGACTTTGTTCCTTACCAACGGTAGCTACATCCCGAGGTTACTCCTGATATATCATTTTGTACATTTTGAATACGATATTTCCATTCATCTTAGACTTTGTGAAGTTTGCCTATTATTTTGCTAGATCTCAAGATCTCATCTATTCAAACTTCGGGTGGCAATCTGGACACTGGTGAATTCTATATCCAGCCCAAGTACATCTCTGGGGTGGCTTGAAGGAATTCTCTGCGCGTCCTAGGTAGGATACACACAAAAAGAGGAAAGGATAGTAACGTAAAAGCTCTTCCGAGTAACACCTCGCTACCATGATATCATACACCGAACTAATAAAATACAAATGCTAGGCTGCAGCTTGAGAATCACTAACCTGCCAAGTAGATTCTTGCTTGGTCCCTGGTAACCAAGTTCGAGAAGCACTGGCTCCTCTTGGTCGAACATGCCCGGGCCCGTCGTCTTCCTTCTTGGAGTTGTTTGCTGCAGCATGGGAGTTGTTGGGGGTACCTTCAAAAGCCTTACCCGCGGGGAAGGCATAACCATTAGAATCCCATGGCTTGCTTGGGTGCCGCACATTCATTGGAAGAATGGACTGTTCGGCACAGAAATGATCCGTATTTGCCCTTTGGTCAGCTACATCGTCATGGCTATTGCGATCGTAGAGGTAGAGGCCCACGAAAGTGAGGCAAATGCCAAATGCTTGAACCGAGGTGGTCGAGCTCCCAAACCATATAATCGCTACCACGATCACAAACACACGCTTGACCAATGACGCAACCGAATAGGACACGGGAGAAACCATTGACAGCAACACAAAGGCCAGGATGTTTTGGGCAAAATGTGAGACTCCGTTGAACACAAACTCCATAAAAAGAGCACCGTGGTCCAACGAGCCTTGCTTACCCGATAGCGGTATCACACCATCATGAATGAAATCAGATACTAGTGGGTAACCCTCGGTGATAAACCAAATGGGCAGAGTGAGGAAAAAAGCCAGCCCGGAGCAATAGCAAAGCAAGTTGAGTTTGTCCAACTTCCGCCGCCCCGGGGTTTGCAGACCTGAGTCTGCACGGTCTGCCTCATTGAACAGCTTCTTTGAGAATATGTTCTGCGAGACAAACACAAGAGCAGCACCAAATGCGCAAAAAATACCGAAGAAATTTGTAGATACTCCGGTGGAGCATGCAAGCATCACACCCAGAGTCAGAGGGATCAGCGATAAATAGGTTGCCCGGGCATATCGAATGCGAAACAGGATCCGGTATGCTAGAACAGTGAAGAGAGGTGAAAGGCCCTTGATGGTGTGGACCAAAGACACAGGGATTTGTGCAGTAGCCATAGAGCTCAGAATGTGACCGGCCAATTGAAAAACTGCGAGGGGCAAGGCCGTGGAAATCACGTCGCGGGATGGGTAGCGAATTCCATGTTGAAGGACCGGGATACTCTGTCGCAACCAAGGTATAACCGTGGAGAGATACACCAATAGCAAACACCAAAAGGAGACAAATGCAAATTGAATCATAGTCAATGTGATCGGCATCGGAAAGGCGTTCAATATCGATTTTGAGGACGTATTTGTGAGGGCAGAGGTCAGATACCAAACGACACAAAGAGCCTTGAGACAGTGCGTTAGCGAAGCAGGTTTGTTGGAAGGAGTTTCTTTCAGGTGTGAATTCTCAAAACGCGAATCAACATACAGTGAGTCGGTAAGAGACTGGGGCGCGAAGTGCTTCGGCTAATTCATGAGCATTGGCACTCATACTGCCATTGCGTGTTCTGATTGTCGTGATGGCTTCGCTGATGCTCTTTCGTGGTCGGAGTTTGGGATTTCGTAATGATCCGTTCCCGTACTCTCGGGAGTATAAGCTTGCTTTTCGGGGTTCCCAGAGCTCGTTCGGGGCATATTTCACAGAGGCGCTTCGATTTGGACGAGTTGACCCCGCGACGGCGTTGAGGGTGTCTTCGTAAGGCGGAAATTTGTCTATCGGGCTGCTCGCTGATTGAGGAACGGAGGATTTCGTTGGGATTTGCAATTCGGCCTGGCGCATGGAGGCGCGTCGCCCATGACCGATTACTGTGGTTGTAGCCATCTTCCACGACCCGGAACGTCTAGACTATCTTTCAGAGACGTCAATTCCCCGGACCTCCCGAAAAGAACCCGCATTTGGTGTCACTTACCCGAGAAGGGCGAGGAAGCTGCTGCGGAGAGGCAATCCGCTCAATGGTTTTCCGGTGAGGATATGTGTCCGCTTCACTAATTAATGAAGGAAAAAAAGGGCGGGTTGGTTCGCCGGTTTGTCGATGACGAATCTCTCTGGGCGAATGAGCGTCGAGTATAGAAACACACACGCTTTCGACGAAACTTAAATGAAATAATATGTGAATATATACGGAGTATCTAGTGAGATAGATACCTAGGCATATGTCAGATATGTCAGATATGTCAGATATATCAGATAAAGGAATCGTTGGGGAAATATCTTGAGAGATATCCCCAGAATAACTTACGTGACCACGACCACCGCCACTTACATTACACGGGATAAGTTGATCCTGGGCAATGGTAGATATGTATCTCTAGAGTATCCGCAAGCGCAGATGTATGGGCCATTCTTAATGCATAGTGTACTCTATATTATTCTTTTATCATTCTATTTTTCTATAATAAGAAAATATTTCTCCCTTCCGTTTTCGTATTGCTCTTCTCCATTACGCGTCATCTGGGTCACGTGGCATGGACCCTGATCTGCATGCAATGTCTTGGCTTTTGAGAGTTAGGAGAACATTTATGAAGTAGTTCTGATAGACATGCATATATTTATGCAGCTCCGTTCTGGATGTAGGACTATAATAACCTACTCTATTTGGCTCCAAATAATATATGGACGTTATAATCAAGAGGGACTCTACAATGTCTTTCCCCCTTCTCGGTATTACGGCAGGAAATATTGAAATGAGTAGTTATGAAATGTAGAATATGGCAAAAAGCTCATCCTGTAAACCAGACCCAAAGGGACATTTTTACGTATTAATTAACGTGTAAGGTTGGGCATAAATATGCAAAACGACTTTATATACTCTTCTAACGGCATCTGTGGGATCAAGCTTGGATATATCCACATATATCCACGGATATATCTAAGGATGTTTAAGAGCTGGATTTAACTGGATTTGATATTGACATCACCTACTACATATATAGTATTCCTACATGTAGGTAGTCCATGTAGATAATAGTAATATATAGGTAGTATATATAGGCAATAGTAATATATAGATAGTATACGGAGGTAATAGTAATAAAGGAGCCCTGTATCCATGAAACTGGAGAGAACCATGCCTAATTGGGTAGTCCATATAACTATAGGAAGGCTTTGACCCTGTGCCTTCCTCGCTGGTTTTCTTTCCTCTATTCTCTCTCTCTTTCTATCTCATCCTCCAACTTATTCTCCCATCCTCCAGTCTCAATCTTGTCTCTTCCCACCTTCCACGACTTCCTCATCTCTAAGAGGTCCCTTATGTTTACCGTCATCTCGCAAGAATCTGCTCGGAATCCTTTTCGTTGCATGTAAACTCACTTGGTTTCCAACGAGCCTGTTTTTTTCCACCTTCGCGCATCGACTTCATTACTTTTTTTTTTTTCTTTTTTCCCTTTTCTTCTTTTCTGCCTCTATCTCGGGGTTTGTTTCTGTTGCACTTTTAATCCCTCCCAGTTGACAACATGTCTACCCTAAGCGGACCTTCAAAACTTGGCCGAATGGGGAATGGAGGATGTTTTATCTCCAATGATGCCATTGATGTGCGAAATCTCTCTTTTGGACACGAATCCTCGGTATGTTTCTCGGGGAACAACCCTGAATCGAATGTCGAGCACACTAACCACATGGGTCATGACAGAGCTCTCAGAACCCAATTACTCACTATGGTTCTTCCGATGCGGCTGAAACATCCCGACATGGAAAATTGCAGGCCTTATCTGGTGAAGGGGCTGAGCACTCGGCGAGCAAGGTATGTGTTTCCTGTGGTATTACTTCCCCCGTGTCTATGTATCTGTAATCTCACAATCCCAGAAGCAGAAGCTAGATCATATCAAAGTTGAACCTTTGAACGGACAATCATCGGATCTTGACAAAATACTGGCAAAGATTTCTCCCAAAACAATCCCTCTTCCACGTTCTGAAACCGATCGCTCTTCTGTTTCATCCCAGATCACCCCGGCAACATCGGTACCAGCTTTAACACTTACTGAAACCACCAATCCTTACCCCCAGGAAGACAAAACGGTAGAGCTGCTGCGCCTCAAGCAGGAACTCCTTGCTGCAAATTCCAAGATTGCTCTGCAGGAGCAAGAGCTTGCCCAAACCCGTGTGATAAAACATACCTTGGATCAAGTCCTTGGTCCGTCATCAGAAGCGGACTTCGGCAATCGCGAAATTACAGAGCAGACGATTAGTCACCTACAGAATGCTTTTAATGCATCGAGCTCTGCCTTCACTCAGTTTCAAGATGCGTGGGGTGCTCAAGACGATTCGCAATCCGATGTCTCGGATCCATTGTCTACAGGAGCTTACAACAGATCTCGCGCGCTCTGGGCCCATAATGAGCCTACCGCAGACAGAGAATACGGAGAGAGCCTTTCAGGTACTAGCAGCTCTACAAGCCAGGATCCAAATCGTTTCTGGGGAGTCTCCAGTGTGTATCCTCCGTTTGCCGGCCCATCGTCTCTGCAATCACAAAGGCCACATTCGGGGTCCTCAGCTAGTTCATGCGGATTCTACTCACGTCCAATTGGTGAACAGATGTTGTATCCGCAAGGACCCATCACCGGGGCTCGCCGCTCGATCACTCAAAATAGTAGGGGTGGATCTCTATTTCCAATTCAGTCTACCCCTTGGGGTGAATTTGCTTCGGTGTCCTCCAGTGAGCAGACCACCAAGTCACCTGCTTCGCCGAAGAGACCCCCAAGCGCCTTTCAGCAGGTCGGACTTTACTCTGTGCCTTCTTACCCCCCTCGACCCATTGGAAGCCCCCTCTCACCTACTGCTACTGAGTTTACAGGTACAAACACGAATGAAACCACATGGACCAACTCCGTAAGGGATACTCGTGTGCATCGTGCTTACATTAATTCTAACCCTTATCAGATGAGCGGCAATTCCATCCAGACGTACGTGTCACCACTTGAACCACTCAACTACCGACGTCTGCTTGACAAGAATGTGTCTTGTGATTGGAAGTACATTGTGGACAAGATCATCTGCAACAATGATCAACAAGCTTCAATTTTCCTACAGCAAAAGCTAAAGGTTGGCACAACTGAGCAAAAATACGATATTATTGAGTCGATTGTGCATCAAGCCTACCCACTCATGGTCAACCGATTTGGAAATTTCCTCATACAACGCTGCTTTGAACATGGAACTCCGGAGCAAGTCATCGCTATCGCGAATGCGATCAGAGGCAATACGCTAAACCTCAGCATGGATGCGTTTGGCTGCCATGTGGTCCAAAAGGCATTTGACTGCGTTTCGGAGGAGCATAAAGCTATCATGGTACATGAACTTCTCCGCAGAATTCCCGAGACGGTAGTCCATCGATATGCGTGCCACGTTTGGCAAAAACTCTTTGAGCTCCGGTGGAGTGGTGAGCCTCCGCAGGTTATGGCCAAGGTAAATGAGGCACTACGTGGAGTGTGGCACGAGGTTGCACTTGGAGAGACAGGAAGTCTGGTCGTCCAAAACATCTTTGAGAATTGTGTGGAGGAGGAAAAGGTGAGATTCCCCGTCAGCTACTATATGTGTCAACCGCATTTTTTTGCTCTCCTGCTTTTCTGTTAGTCCTTTCTATTGATTATCCAACTGCTAATATCTTGAAGCGACCAGCAATCGAAGAAGTACTAGCGAAAATCGATGTACTCGCTCATGGCCAATTCGGGAATTGGTGCATCCAACACATTTGCGAGCACGGTGCTCCCCACGACAAGAGCCGTGCTGTTGAGCATGTTCTTCGCTGGGCTGTGGATTACAGCATGGATCAGTTTGCCTCCAAGATCGTCGAAAAATGCCTTAAGATTGGCGGCACGGAGTTCATGGATCATTATCTCTCTCGTGTCTGCACTGGCCGATCTGATCGACCTCGCATGCCATTGATCGATAGTAAGTTGACCACGCTTGAGCACCATGGGGAGATATTAATTTGGGGTTTTCTTTTAGTAGCGGGTGACCAGTATGGGAACTATCTCATCCAGTGGATTTTGATGAATGCCGCGCCTCATCAACGAGAGCTTGTGGCCAGTCACATTCGGTACCACTCCCTGAAAAAAAAAAAACGTTTTCTACTTCGAGTAGTCTAAAATCTAACCCGATTGAACTAGGAAACATATGGTCTCCCTTCGTGGCTCCAAATTTGGTTCTCGTGTGGCTATGCTTTGCTGTAACCCATCCCACGCTACACGCCCTGGCCCTGGGGTTGGAATGCAAATCGGCCGTTTCAACAATTTCAATGAAGACAAATTCACCACCACAAGCCAGTCCGGTGGTGGTGGTGGTGGCCGTTTCGGCCGCGGACATCAATGGGGACCCCATTATGCGCCACTTCGTTGAGTCTGTCTCTTGATACTTCTGCATATTCACTTTGATCACCGTGCAAAATGAAAGCCCGCAGAATGAAAGACCGCAAAATGAAAGACGAAAAAAAGACGAAAAAAAGACGAAAAAAAGACGAAAAGGTATCATTTCAGAATTTCGCCCCTTCTGCTTCCAGGCATACAGTCTTGTTTTTGCCAGTTTGCCTAACTGTGTTATCAATATCTGTTGACCCAGTTCCCAACTAGCCCGTCATTTCTGTGTTTCAATATTGCGAGTTATCACTGCTTGGCTTGCCGATTTATTCATTTGGCTTGCTATCCCCAGTCACTATCATTTCATTCAATCGTATAGATTGAAGCTTGAGGTGTGTATCACGTTAAATTTTCTTTAAGAAGCCCATATTGTTATTATCCAAATTCTATCCCATTCAAATATTTAATCTATTATGAACCTCATGTGGACAGAACCGACTTTCAGGGAGCAGCGCTTGCAGTTCCATCGGAGATAGTCACCACTTCATCCTTCTCCCATGGTTTCCGTCGCCGTGGTTTTTCACTGGAAATATTGTGGCCACTGAGCACTGTGTCTGGGATGTCTTGGATCCCAGGTATTGGTTGTCCCGTAGTGATAAGTTCCACAATGTGTGCAAACGATGATGGATAAGCAGGTTCAGGATGTGTTGAGCTCTCAGACCTAGATGTGCTTGGGTCCGATACTTCGGAGATTTGCAAGTCTGTATTACTTAGCCCTTGGGGCTCCGCTGTCCGCGCTGCCAACCATGATTTGAAGGCAGCAAAGTCAATAGCCGGAGTGAGCTTTTCTTTCCTGTACTTGAATTAGTGCCTTAACTAGTTTGTGCAGGTATTCTCAGCATACCGTGAGAAAAAGAAACACTTTGCTTGCAGGACAAGGTCATCATCTCGGTTCATCTCCACCTCGGTGGCGGGGCTGTCAGGGTGACCAAGTATTATTGAGAGGCCATTTGCAAACTCAGGATCTGATGTGAAGGAATAAGTTTGTAGCCTTTCGAAGACCTGAGCCTCTGAGGGCTGTTCCATTGCTTGATGAAGAATACACACAAAGGTCTGGGACGCGAAGGGTGCAAAGGATGCGGAGAATGCGTGGGGCAATCAAATCTAAGCTGGCTAGCCGAGGCTCATCTGCTTTGGTGCATTCTCCAATTGTTTCCAAGGATACTCTGCACCTTTTGACCACTTTGGGGCCTTTTCTACTTCCCCTCAAAAATTGTGAAAACTACATGGTGCTTGCGAGAAAAATCGTTTTTTGTATATACAGACGCCTCCCCCATATGCTACCTTTTGGCCTGTGAACAGAAAAATCCAGGGATATCTTGCAACGCCAAACCATGCAATATTGAGATAGTTCCACGTCCTAGACTGTGATATCCATTGCACCTGACGTTGGATTTGCTGCCCTAGAGTGCAGTGGTGTACTTTTACTTTGGCAGCCGGGACAGTTGTGCACAACCTCATGGGCAAAGAGATCGCAGTCGATACAGAAGTGGTTATGGCATGCGGTACACTCGTAGCGACTGCTCACGCTCATTCCCTTGGTTTGGTTCTCGGCCATGTGCCAGTGATCGTCCAAAGGCAGGGGTGGAAAAGAAAGACCACAGGCAAAGCAAGCGGAGCTTCGTGAGGCTCGACGCCACGGCACCTCGACCCAGTTGATCAATGGAAATAGATGATGATATGACCTTGCCAAATGAGTTGAAAGGATCAATGTGAGCCCACAAGATGGGCATTCAGCAGGAAGACTACACACTTTGCTATTGCATCGTGAGCAAAGATAACCTCCTCGTGAGGGCTTTGAATGGCATGCACAGAGCGAGGGACTGGACTCCACTGTACGAGAAGGGAACCCCATCATCAACAATGAGCTTGCAGATTCTTTCTGTGAGTAGGCAGCTGGGGGAGTAGTCACGTTCATCATCAGCTCCCGAAAGTGCTGCTCATTCAGTGCCACTCCATATGCTGTTTCATCACCACCATTGGTTTTTGTACAAAGTTCCCTGCAAATTGCAACCTGGGCTGCAAGCCCCACGATACCAACCCGGATTTTATCGCTAATCAGGGTGTCTATCGTTTGGTGGATGTCTCCCGGATCAGAGGAAAGCAGGGAACCATATATAAACAGCACTTCCCGAGTGCCATGGCTAGGTGTATGGCTAAATTCGCTGGTTAGTTTCGCTCAATTTCCCCAGGTTACGTTTAGCTGGTGTAAAGACATACAAAAGAGCACCACGTGCCATCTCTAATCCATTCTGAAGACTAGGTAAACCTTTAGGATCTTGTGTTTTGAGGGCTTGGATGGCTGTGAGGTGTTCTGTTGGATTGCCACTCATGTCACTGACTCGGAGCGCGAGACCATCTCTCAGTCCGAGGACACCAAGCTGGGAGATGGGATTCTGTTCAAAAAATTCTCTCACGAATTCCTGGGCATATCGGAGAGTCAACAAGTATCTCGTGGGTCGTAAGTCCTTCTCGGACATGGATTGTGAAAGATCTAGAATTAGGATGAGATGTCGAATGATACCGCGCTGTAGTGGTGTCGTATCTTTCAAGAGCCTGGACGAGGGATATACTTCAGCAAGAATATATGGACGCTGTAAGCGGAAAGAACCTACCTTTTTCGTTTTCCAGCCTCTAATAGACCTTCGACGGTCGAGTTAATGGTGCCATCTGCACCCTCCACCAATGTCTCCCAGGTTCTGGATAGCTCCCATTCTGCGCCTCCGCGCTGCTTTCTTTTAGCTCGCGGATTATCGCCCCGACTCACTTGTAAATCATCTTCATCTTCTGTTACCTCGCCCACATATTCTTCGTCGGAGTCGGCCATATTCGTAGGTGAGGGAGAGAGTGGAGAGAGAAAGAGAGACACGGAGAGAGGATCCAAGCGGAAGACTGTGAATGGTCCAAGCTTCCGACGGAGCTCTGTTGGAGAGAGAATCCTCCTTATCTCCTCTTTCAATGAGTCGCGAGTCGCAATCCCTTTCGAACTGATTTTTTTTTTTTCTTTTTTTTTCTTTTTTTTTTCGAAATAGCTCCGACGATAGCCGTAGGCGGTTAAGCTAGAATCCCCCCGATGAGGGGAAGAAGATCCATTTGTGCTGGAGTAGCAGTTCAAGTCCTCCGTCCAGTCACTGTCCGCCCTGCCCCTCCTCTTCTTTCTCACACACTACGCAAACTTTCTCTTTCTCATTCTCCTCGACTGCGACCTCGACTGCCTACACCCGCTGCTACATTAGATCTGAGCTTCCCTCCCATTAGATATTGTTCCACCGAAGTCCGCATGATGGCGTCTCAAGAGCGAGAGACCCTTCCTGACGTGTGAGTGATGCCCCGCTTGGGTTACTCTGTGTCTTTTCCCCTCCCCCTCATTTCCTTTCGTTTCCCATACTTTAGCTCTCGCGTTCTTTCTAGTTTGCAGCATTGGAAACTGACACTGCAATAGGGCGAAGCCTATCAACTACCACGTATCTCTTTTCGACTTGCAGTTCGGTGGTTCATGGGAATACAAGGGCGCGTTGAAGATCGATCTCAAAGTCACCCGTGCTACCAGCGAGATTGTGCTGAATTCGAAGGAGATCGAAGTGCAAAATGCCGAGATATTGAGGAAAGATGGTATGTGTGGGAGCATATCATTAGTGCATTAATGTGATATGGAGGGAGAAAAAAACTGATACCGGTCTTCTTGTCATAGGTAGCCAATTGGCCAAAGCATCCGGGATTACCTATGACAAGCAATCGGAGCGAGTCTCCCTCGCTTTCCCGCAAGAGATTGCGCCAGCAGACGTTGTTCTTTCCATCAACTTTACAGGCACCATGAACAACGCCATGGCCGGCTTCTACCGCTCGAAATATAAACCTGTCGGAGAGCCATCTGCTGACACCCCCAAGGAGGATGACTTTTACTACATGCTAAGCACTCAATTTGAGTCCTGCGATGCACGAAGGGCTTTCCCTTGTTTCGATGAGCCAAACTTGAAATCCACCTTCGATTTCGAGATCGAAGTCCCTAAGGGACAGACTGCACTGAGCAACATGCCCGTTCTATCTGAAAGAGACGGAAACCAGCCCGGGTTGAAGTTTGTCACGTTCGAGAAAACGCCGGTGATGAGCACCTATCTTCTGGCCTGGGCAGTTGGTGACTTCGAGTATGTTGAGGCTATGACCGAGCGCAAATATCAGGGCAAGAGTATTCCCGTTCGAGTTTACACCACTCGGGGCCTTCAAGACCAGGCCCGCTTTGCACTGGAATGTGCTCACCGCACGGTTGACTATTTCTCGGAGGTCTTCGAAATTGAATATCCCCTCCCCAAGGCTGATCTCCTGGCTGTTCACGAATTTGTAAGTAAGCATTTATTCCTTATGAGTTCCAAGCTCTTCATTTGAGCTAATTGCGGGTCTATAGGCCATGGGTGCTATGGAGAACTGGGGTCTTGTGACTTATCGAACGACCGCTGTTCTCTTCGATGAAGGAAAGTCGGACAACCGCTACAAGAACCGCATTGCCTATGTTGTGGCTCACGGTTAGTCCCCACATTCCTTCATTCTCTAGTCATCTAGATGTCAAGATGGATTTGATATCTGACTCACTTTATAGAGCTGGCTCACCAGTGGTTTGGCAACCTCGTCACCATGGACTGGTGGAATGAGTTGTGGTTGAATGAGGGATTCGCAACCTGGGTCGGTTGGCTCGCCGTTGATCATTTCTATCCTGGTGAGCTTTGTTCGCTTCTGGCCGATGAGTGTCTGACGCAGTATCTAATGTGTAAGCAGAGTGGAATGTCTGGTCTCAGTTTGTTGTACGGAATGCCCGAGGTAATATCCATCATTCGAAGACCAATATTGACGTTCTCCCAGGCTGAAGGTGTACAACAAGCATTCCACCTTGACTCGCTCCGCGCTTCCCACCCTATCGAAGTTCCCGTTCGGAACGCCCTCGAAGTCGACCAAATTTTTGACCATATCAGCTACCTGAAGGGAAGCTCTGTCATTCGCATGCTGAGTGTTCACCTCGGTAGGGAGACTTTCTTGCGTGGAGTTGCGGACTATCTCAAATCTCATGCATATGGTAAAGCGTTAAAGAAGAAGATTTGGAGGAACATCTGCTGAGTAGTTATAGGAAATGCGACCACAAATGACTTGTGGTCCGCCTTGAGCAAAGCCTCCGGTCAGGATGTGCATTCTTTCATGGTAAGTAGATACCCAGCCCTTGTCTCTTTGTTTGGCGCTCTATTTGTTCAACTTGAAATCTGACTAATTTGCGCTAGGATCCCTGGATCCGCAAGATCGGTTTCCCGGTTGTCACCGTGACAGAGGAGCTCGGTCAAATCACCGTTAGCCAGAATCGATTCTTGTCTACCGGTGACGCGAAGCCAGAGGAGGATGAGACGAAATGGTGGATTCCTCTCGGCATCAAATCCGGACCGAAACTGGCTACTGTTGACACTCGTGCTCTGACCTTGAAATCTGACACCGTTGGAGGGATTGGGGAGGACTGTTTTTACAAGATCAACAAGGACCTGTCTGGGTTCTATCGAACAAACTATCCTCCTATACATCTGGCAAAGCTGGGCCAGTCGCTTGATCTCCTGAGCACTGAAGACAAGATCGGTTTGCTGGGTGATGCAGCTGCCCTTGCAGTCTCTGGTGAGGGCACTACGCCTGCCTTGTTGACCCTTCTAGAAGGATTCAAGGAGGAACAGAATTATCTGTGAGCAACATCTCCTTATGATCTTTTGCTGTCATTTCTGACCTCTCATCTTGCAGTGTTTGGTCCCAACTCTCCTCGTCTCTGGCGAACATCCGGTCGGTTTTCTCACAGAACGAGAAAGTGGCCGAGGGATTGAAACAGTTTACACTTAAACTGGCTTCCCCAGCTGCAGAACGCATTGGTTGGGAGTTCAAGCCCGATGAGGACTACCTCATTGTGCAGCTTCGGAAGCTGCTCATTGCAATGGCTTGTAATGCAGGTCATGAAGGGTGAGATCTTTCCCCTCGTCTCCGAATGTTGAACACTCCTCCGAATGTTGAACACTCTCTAACACAGTTTCGATATTTGATAGATTCGTCTCGGAGGCCAAGCGCCGTTTTAACCTCTGGGCGACCGAAAAAGATACCAGTGCCATTCATACTAATCTGCGGTCAGTGATTTTCAGCGTCAATGTGTCCGAGGGCGGCCGTAAGGAATACGATGCCGTTAAGGAGGAGTATATACGAACCGACTCCGTTGATGGTAAAGAGATTTGCCTCTCTGCACTTGGACGCACCAAGGATGCTTCTTTAGTGGAGGACTACTTGGACTTCGTGTTTTCGGATAAGGTGGCTATCCAGGACATCCACAGCGGTGCTGTATCTCTGGCTGCCAACTCGAAGGTCCGGCATTTGCTATGGCAGTACATTAAGGACAACTGGGCTGCTGTTGAAACACGATTGTCATTTAACAATGTTGTTTTCGAGCGCTTTGTCCGTATGGGTCTATCAAAGTTTGCCGATCACCAGATCAGTGACGAGATTGAGGCCTTCTTCAAGGACAAGGAAACGGGGGCCTATGACCGTGCACTCGTGATTGTCTCGGACAACATTCGAACCAATGCATCTTACAAGGAGCGTGAGGAGGCCTTGGTTCTCGAATGGCTGCAGGCACACGGTTACGCATAAACGCGCATCTACAAACATGGTGGCTTTGTGTTTTTAAGAAATTTTAATTGTTCAACTAAATTGTCTTTGATTTTGATACAATACGAAAGGGAGATTCTGGATTCTGGATTCTTTAGACCATTGGTCCAGTACCCACGAGGCTGAGTTTATCCACGGGATAACATCAGTTGAGTTGGTCTTGGATATGAAAAGAGTAATCAGGTATCGAATGCTGATAGATATATCTGTAAAGAACAAAGAAAACTTAACATTATCTTAAAGAGAGAGAGAGAGACATATATATATATATATATATATATAAGTAGAAAATCAATGGAAAAATGGTAAATCGAGCAAAATCCGAGTGGTTGTGACGTGAAACAAAGCTGCGCATCAGGTGCATCTGCCTCCCTGCACCTCCTATCATTTCAGGCGACTGTTCCATCATTGTCCCCTCCCCCGACTTAGGAATTTCGACTCCATCAACTTGTTTTTTTCCCCCTTATATTCCTCTAGACTTCCGTGTGCTCTATCTCCGTTTTCATTTCACCTTCTTGTCTACCTCTAAAGTCCCATCATGAATCCCGAGTGGTAAGCCTTTCCCATTTCCCATCCTCCACCCCCCCAAACTCCCTTCTAACTATGCGCCCTGCTTTGCTCAACTATACGAGTCTCCTTGTGTGTTGAACTTGACTGATGTGATGTTGATTTTTAGAGTATCGTCGCGTCGCTGATTTGACCATCACACGACCCAAATCCCCAAACTTGCCGATCTCCGTTGCCTAACCATCGAGATAGATACGATTACCTTTTCAAGTTGCTCCTCATCGGCGACTCCGGTGTTGGAAAGTCTTGCTTGCTACTTCGTTTTGCCGATGATACCTACACCGAAAGCTACATCTCGACAATCGGCGTTGACTTCGTACGTCTCGGAAGCGACAGGGTATTTGGCCGCAAGAGCATAGCGGTGCTGACGGGTCATTATAGAAAATCCGCACAATCGAACTCGATGGCAAGACCGTGAAACTTCAGATCGTATGGCTATATTGAACACCAAACATTTAAAACAAAGCTAATAATACATACAGTGGGACACCGCCGGCCAGGAGCGATTCCGTACCATCACATCTTCTTACTACCGGGGTGCTCATGGAATTTGTGTGGTTTACGATGTCACCGACATGGATTCCTTCAACAACGTGAAGCAGTGGCTCCAGGAGATTGACCGGTACGCTACCGAGGGTGTTAACAAGCTGCTCGTTGGAAACAAGAGCGATATGGAGGACAAGAAGGTCGTGGAATACACTGTTGCCAAGGTATGTTTTAAAGATTGGCCCCGGGCTGTTCGGGCAAACCATTAACATGCTTTGATTGCACTTTTACAGGAGTTTGCTGATAGCCTCGGAATTCCTTTCCTCGAAACTTCGGCCAAGAACGCATCGAATGTCGAGCAGGCATTCTTGACAATGGCACGACAGATCAAGGAACGCATGGGAACGGCCACTGTCAACAACAAGCCGACTGTGCAGGTTGGCCAGGGCCAGGGTGTCCAGTCTGGATCGGCAGGTGGCTGCTGCTAAACGCGATGCTCTCTTTGTGTGGTGCGGTGCTTCACTTTGGCGCAATTACATCATGAATTGAGAAGTTTCAAGCGGCGTGGTCTCTAATCGGCAGAAGTCAGGCTTGCCAGGTTTTTGGAAACTCGGCATATTCCCGACGGGCAAGGAGAAGCTTCTCCACGCAGCTGGCAATCGTTACGATGATGCCGATGGAGGTTCTTTTTCGCCTTGGATTCGCTTTAGACGGCTTGCGTTCTATCCTCGTTTCTGCGTTTGCTTATGCGATTACCGCCGGTTTCTGCGTTCTCATGATTTCCTGGCCATGTCTCTGTTCTATTACCTTGGCCCATCATTCTCTGTGTCTCTTTTTCTTTCCCTCCGCCCCCCCCCCAACCTTTCTATTTTCTATTTTCGCTTTTTTTTCTGTAGGTTGGATTTCTCACTTGTGAATGGACTAATAGCGAGAACCTTGCGGCTTCTCGAGGCATACCGCCTCACATGGGGCTACTTTTTCTATTTTTTTCTAGTAAACTAGTGCGTTGTATTATGTAGCTTTGTCCCCGGGTTTAAATATAAGCCTATATATTGCGTGCGCTGTCAAGACGACTATGAACATATATAATCACATGCAAGTCGCAGGCGCCGACCGCAAGGTAATAGATCATCACATATAGAACCTTGGAAGATATTACCTAGGTAGTCCAGAGATATCACCACTTCCGGTTTATTTGAACGTGACGCATTTAAGTCACTCTATCACTCTATTTGCATGCAGGTACCGAGGATATTAAGAAATTCAATCTATAAACTATATATGGGATAGTTATAATCCTGTACAAGGTGGATTTGCGCTATGGGCGTTTCGGAATGCAGTGGAGTTGGGTAGGAGCCGAGGTACACAGCTCTTCGGCAAAGCGTCATGGACATCCCATCCCCCTTCAAGCCGGCAACTCATTTCGATGGTAAAGTTCTAAAACATTCTCAATCTGACATATTTCATATTCTTTCGTTCCTTACACGTTATACGTTACACCTGAACACAACTCAAGGACCCAGCTCTTCCCATCATGTCTCAACCTGGAGCGGAGACGAGCAAGGCAGCATCTGCTGCTGTTCAGCAGAGTGATAACATCGCGCACGCGCTGGCGGGTGCAGGAGGGGGAGTTCTGTCGATGGTTTTGACGTATGCCCCCCCCGCGTTTTCCCCATCGCTGCTGCTAACCCAATACCCACTCCAGATACCCTCTGATCACTTTGTCGACAAGAGCCCAAGTCGAGTCAAAGCGTGCGCACTCAACCACCCTTGACGCCGTACGCCGCATTGTACAGAGAGAAGGTATCTCGGGACTATATTCCGGCCTGGAATCAGCGTTGTTTGGAATCAGCGTCACCAATTTTGTGTATTACTATTGGTATGAATTCACGCGTTCTGCCTTTGAGAAGACCGCCATCCGAGGAGGCCGAGGCTCGAAAAAGCTCACGACGGTGGAGTCTATGATTGCGGGTGCTATTGCCGGGAGCGCTACAGTGCTGATCACCAACCCTATCTGGGTCATCAACACTCGCATGACTGCCCGCAAGTCTGAGGCAGAGGAAACATTGCCTGGTGCCAAGAAAACGAAGGCATCCACCCTCAGCACCCTAATGGACCTGCTTCGGCAGGAGGGCCCCAAGGCCCTATTTGCCGGTGTTCTCCCGGCGTTGATTCTAGTGATCAACCCAATTCTGCAATACACTATTTTCGAGCAATTGAAAAACATGGTGGAGCGCCGCCGGCGTATGACGCCGAAGGATGCATTCTACTTGGGCGCACTAGGAAAAATCATGGCTACGAGCCTCACATACCCATATATCACCATTAAGAGCCGAGCTCATGTGGCCAGCAAGGATGGCCCCAAGGAGAGTTTGAACGGAAGCTTGAAGAGGATCATTCGGGAAGAAGGCTGGAAGGGACTCTACAAGGGTAAGCATTTTTTGGAAATCATAGCAGGTGGCTATTCACTGACATATTTTCCAATAAGGTATTGGGCCAAAGGTCACCCAGAGCGCCATCACTGCTGCATTCCTTTTTGCCTTCAAAGATGTGCTGTATGATATGATGGTGTCTGCCCGTAGAAAGGGCCGCATTGCTAAATAGACGGGAAATGCTTCCAAGTCTACCAGGCCTATGTGACAGCTGATATGGTCACCAGTTCCTGAAGAGACAAGACCCAGACCCTCAATATCCACCATGTATACTTGTTCGAGGGCAAAGAATATGAGCGTATGGGCGTGCTGATTTTCGCCTCACTTTCCCACTATAAAGAACAACTTGGTGAAAGTTCTCGGGAGTTCTTGAGAGCTCTTATAAAGTGATAGATACCCAAGCACTCTGCAAATATGCAGTTTAGTTATTTTTGCAATTCACTCGTATACTCTTCAATCATAAACAAATTCTATACTTCCTAACTGACCGCCTTTACCTTGGTTCACCGCCCCATCGCCGCTCTTACCCGCGTTATCGCGTTCTCGACGCGATTCTGCTCCATTTCTCCACACTTTCTCCTGTATCTTCTGCAATCTGGGCAATTTTTAGTTCTGCATATTGATTCTCCTGCGCCTCTCTCTTTCTCTCTCTCTCTCTCTCGATCTCTCGATCTCTCTTTCAGGTCCTGCATGTATTTGCCCCAATTATCCTTTCTCTTGGTCCCTTTAGGCGGGAAAAACTCCTAATGCATGACAGATCCAAGCTTGCCTCTCCCTTGTCGCATTGCCTCTGTGACCCTCTTATTCTTGGCTTGGAGGATCTACGCTCGCTGCAGATATTACTCGTCCCATCCATTGAAACAATCTCTTGAGCGACTGTATTGCCTAGGATTCAGCTCTAGTAGGGCTGCCCAGGCTATACTGTGACAATTTCTTTCCTAGCAAAGCCATCCAAAGACCTAGGCTTGCTTCTGGGCAAGAAAGGAACCCCATCAGATCAATCAAATCCAAGGGATTGCTGGGTTGGAAGGCAATAGCGGAAGCCCCAGGTTCAGCGTGAACAAAGTGAGGGCGGGGGGCCGATGTTATGTCTTTCTCACTTTGCCATCGGCCGACACCAGACGACGTGACTGAGCCCAAATTCACACCAATCAAGTCAAACATGTAAGAGAGTATTCTTGTTACTTTTACTATTCATACCTGACCTCTTTCCCCCTCCTCTCTAGCTCCCAACATCAGCTGTGGTACTAAAATGTCCCACAGCTTTTCCAGTCTTAATGGCCGGGGTGTTGTCCCTGCATTCCCTGGTCTGTCAGCCCGAAGCATCCCTGAAAACCCAGATATTCAACGTGAGACTCTGCGCTTGCTACTGCAGTATTCCGGGGTCTCTTCTCTGCCAGAGAATCCGTCAACTCCGGCTACCTCTGGCCATAGAAGAGATGAGGTCCGCGATGTTTGGCAGACTGCGCCGACTGAAATCCAGCCTAGTGAGGCGTCACCCTTCCAAATATCACCTCGAGTCACACGTTCATCAAGTGACAGCCATATCTCTCAACCTTCTCCTTCCCGTTCTGGCGCTCCTTCCTCTGGCAGTCCAATCCGGGCTTCCCCTCGCACGTCTTCGCGTGCTTCCTCCCGCGCTCCTTCCCACGCCCCTTCCCACACACATTCCCGACTTACATCGCCTCAATCTGTTTCTGTTTCTATTGCTTCCTCGCATGGCACCTCTCCCAGTCATCGCGAGCGGCAACGGACTCTTAGAGAGAGCGTGGCAATCTCAAATGCCAGTAGGAATGATGAGATAGTTGCTCCTATGTTAAAGCAGCACCTCGCTTACCCACCAGGCACCATGTCAATTGCCCCTAGACCCCCTCGGGCCTCGCGGTCAATATCACCGACCGCCGAGCAAAGTTCCATTCGCCGTTCTACTCGAAACAGAGTCAAACCTGCTAACTATTATGCCAATCCTTGGGGGAATGTTCCCCTTGACTCCGAAGAGCCAGACACAAATGTCAAAGCTATTCCAGACACCGTTGCGTCTTCTCCACAGGAGCCGTGTCGCGTTTTACCCCGTCGTGCAAATGTCCAAAAGCTGCTGTACAGCCGTGAGCTTGGAGGCGGAAATCATCGCCCCATCGTCACCGAGGTGGTCTCGGATCTGAGACCATGGAAATCATGGCAAGGTGCTTCGGGGGATCTGCTTGTTCTGGCTTGGTCACCTGATGGTACTCAGTTTGCGGCAGGCGCTGCAGCTAAATCAGACGAACATAATATGCAGTACAACAAGGCCAACAATCTTCTTCTTGGTGATCTTCAGAGCAGTCGTCTAAAGGAAATCCCGGACCATTGGATTCCACGGCCAACATCATCAACAGTTGATGACCCACGGCTGTTCATGAGCGTAAATAACATGCAGTGGATTGGCAACCGGCTTTACACCGCTAGTTTTGACAAGACCGTCAAGATTTGGGACGTGGAATCAATCCACAACGTATCCTGTATCCATACCTTGCAGCATGACTCTCGAGTGGCAGTGATGTCCGTGTCGAAATTCTACCCGAATATGTTGGCTACAGGGACAGAATCGATTTTAGTCTGGAACACACAAGATCCTGAAAACTTGACATCGACTCTCCTTTCTCTCGATCGCGATGCACGGTATAAGCCCAACTTTCAGTTCTCGTCAATGGCCCTAGCCTGGGGCCATACTCCGTCGACTAAGGAATTCTTAGCCGGAGGTCTGGCCGAACCAGGGGAGGAGCCAATATACAAAGGCCATTTAGGCTTGTGGCGAGCCCGCGAGGGTGCATTTGAGACTATCAGGATGTCCTCGAACTCGCAAAATGTTTTCGACATCAAGTGGCACTCTTCATTGCCCATTTTTGCAACAGCTAGCCCTGAGGATCCTCACAACGCACGCATTAAAGGCATTGGCCTTACCACGAAATCGATTGTGAGGGTGTTTAGCCTCAACTGTGACCTCCAAAAGCGTGTGCCGTCTGTGATGGAATTCTCCTGCCCGGCATTAGATGTGAATGAGGTCAGTTTTTGTCCAATGGACTCAAACGGCACATATGTCACTGCTAGCTGCACCGATGGCAAAACCTATGTTTGGGATAATCGGAAGGGTGATAGAATTCTTCACCAACTTCGTCATAGGGCCCCCCTTAATCCAATTGACCACCAGCGAAGCCGGGAAACGGCAGACGTGGGCGTCAGGGTAGCTCTCTGGGGTTCGTCTATGGACCAGTTCTACACTGGTTCATCTGATGGCGTTCTTAAACGGTGGGATATTCGCCGGTCGCCTGAAGATGTTCTCATTGAAGATGTCGCATCTTTCGATGAGGAGGTCATGTGCGCAGCCTTCACCGAAGACCAATCTCATCTTCTCGTCGGGGGTTCTGGAGGTGGAGTGCACGTGTTGTCATCCGGACCTTGCTCGGACCCTAACATAAGAACTTTCGAGTTCGAACATGCTCCGGAGCCCGAAAAGCCTTGTAGCAGTGGCGTCGTTGCGGGAAATGAGCTTATATCATCCGGTCAGGTTGTTCAGCATGCAACATTTGGTATGGGTCAAGGGCCCTCTTACACGGGGCCTTTTGCCTCGTGGGCTAGGGACGTCAAGCAAGACGTTTCTTCTGACCGAATTGGGCAGCTCCCTTTGCTCAAAAAATATCAGAGCCAACAATTGGATGGTCCGTCGCCAGAAGACCGCCATGACCTCGATTCAAACCAGCGACGAGAGGTTGAAAGACAAATACAACTTGCTGAAATACGAAATCGAGGATTCCATAAGAGAAAACGTCAAGAGCATAATGACTCTCCTACATTCATCTTCCAGGGCCATATATCTTCCCTTGGCTCTTCCCAGCTGGGGAAGAAGAGGAAGAAAAAAGCCGAGAAAATCGAAGTGAAAAGGGAAGAAAATCAAGAGGAAACCCGAGATGAGAAAGAGGACCGTGGAGGGAATGGAGAAGACAAAAGAGAAGAAAAAGCAAGAAAGAGATCTCGGATGAAAAAGAAGGCTCGCAAGCTCTCGCGTCGAATAATCAGCAATACTGAAGACGTTGACCTAACTCTGCTGGACTCAGATACGGACAAGGAGACGTCAAAACGGCAGCGGTTTGACCTTGAGGAACTACTTGGGATCCTCGAGGAAGATAACTGGTTCCCAGCTAGTGGAGAAATCGATCCTAACATCCAAAATGAGGTCGTCTAATGTGACCCCTTTCTTGATACGATAGTGTTGATGTGTTTTGCATAGCATTGAAGCGTGGAGTTTTTTTGGGGGGGGGGGGTGTTTTTTTTGCGTTTTAGGGAATTCACCTTACAGCGAAGGAGCTATTCATGATTTTTATGTACATTTGTAAGAGCATATGACCCATAGGCTGAAATCTCTGGAATCTTGAGCGTGGTAGCCTATATATATGTTGGTTGATATTATACGGAGTAGTGTTACTATATATGGCCTTTATATGGTGACATCAGGGCACCGCCACCAACCTTTGGAGGCGCAGTCTATGTGCCTGAGGCCACAATTCTCCGCTTACTTCCGCTAAGTATATATATATTTATGGAAGAACCAAGAACTCCTCTCTCTCTCATACACAAGCTCTCTCTTGTCCCCCCTTGAACTTAATCTTTTGATCACTGCCATAATTTAAACCTCCAGCTTTGCAACCTATTCAAGCTAATCAGACCTATCACATCATGTCGTTTGCCCCGCCTTCTGGTCCTCCCCCACCCTCCGTACCCGAGGGATGGAAAGCGCAGTATGACGATCGCTACCACGCGTGGTATGTATTTATCCCTCTTAATAAAGACCAAGGTACTGACAATCAGCCAGGTTCTATGTGGACCTTGCCACGGGCAAATCGCAATGGGACCGCCCTGAAGCCCCCCCTCCGCGCGGTGACGGCAATCTTCCAACCGATTCTCTCCCGCCATCATACAGCAATACCGGGCCAGGCGACCCAGCAGCAATGGCCAGTGCGGGAGACCAGAAGCAACATATGGGATCCAACAACCCCTATAACCCTTCAACAAATACTGGCCCAGGCAACACGTTCGACGAAGACGCACGACTTGCCGCCAAGCTTCAAGCCGAGGAAGATGCCCGGGCCGGTACACGAGGAACCGGAGCCGGGCCAGGAGACCGCGGTGCCTCATCAGACTACTACAATGATGCCTCGCGGCCGCAGTCCACCGGCCCAGGTGGATATGCGGCGAGCCCAGCATCGCATAGCCCGATGCCTCAGCAGGAACAGAAGCGCAGCAAGGGTGGATTTTTAAGCAAGCTGATGGGCAAGAGCTCTAGCTCAAGTAGCAGGCCGCCTCGGCCGCAGCAACAGTACGCCTCGTATGCTCAGCAAGGTCCTCCCCCTGGTGCATACTACGGTGGTGGTGGCTATCCCCCGCAGCATGGCCCCCAACCTGGATATGGACAACCCGGACCGGGATACGGAGGTGGATATGGAGGATATCCGCAGCAGGGGGGTTATTACCAGCAGCAACCGCCTCGCAGACAAGGTGGAGGAGGTATGGGAACTGCCGGTGCTGCTGCTCTGGGTGTTGGTGGCGGTTTGCTTGGCGGTATGCTGATTGCTGATGCTATTGATGATCATCATGACAACGATGATTACGGCGGCGGTGATGATTATGGTGGTGGTGATGACTTCGGAGGTGACTTCTAAGCTCGGCTGCGTTTCGATTCTTTGATTGTTCTGCTGTTTTTCTTCTTTGGTTGTTACTAGAATGGATCTCGGGATAAGGGACACAGGCCCCTTTGTACAGCTCGAGGAACTTCTAGGCGCTTTGACATCGGGAGAGATTGGGAGGATTGCTTCTGTTTCGCCTGAACAGATCTAGTCATTTATTGGCATTTGGCTCCAACTTTATGAGCCAAGAGCAGCTCCAGTTAACTTTGCATCATACAATTAGCCACGAGACAATGACAAGATACCATTTCAAGAACGGTTCAACAACGGTCAATATAATGAAGTGATAATCTTCTATCCGCGCCTCCGGGCAGGACCACTGGTATCTCGACCAGTTGAGCCAGCCTGAGCCGCATCGTTGGCTATGGGGTTAGGGGCACCAGTGCCCGCCATCCAGCCGGCCAGATCAAACCCGCCACCAGTCATGGCATTGGTAGTAGCACCGGTGATGGGCGAGGAGCGAGAATGCTGCTCAAATTCAGCGCGCATCTCAGGATCCACTAGACAATAGAGTTAGGTGCCGAATATTTAATTAGGGTCAAGTGGGATAGACATACTGTTATCCATGAGCTTGGGCATGACAAACATGAGACCTAGGGCGACAACTGCAAGCAAGACCATGGGGTTCTTGACGAGACTCAAGGGAGAGACTGCCATTCAATCCAAGGTTAGCACAACTATGAACATTTACAGCAGGTTGTATCTGCAGAGGAAGAGGGGGCAGGCTTACATTGAGCACGCTGCTCATAGAAGACCTTCCGTCCAAGAACCTTGGCCTCAACAACCACATCAACCTGCTTCTTTCCAGCAACATCCACAATATATTTTTCTGCACCACGGTTATCCCATGGGTTCCCGCGGAAAGTCTCCCAGATACCGAGAATAGATCCATCAGCCGCAACATCAACACGGTAGGGGGCGAAGATGTAGTCGCCAGCGGAACGAATATCAAGCAAGTAGGATTCAGGCTGGGCATCTGGACCGGAGGATGGGAGATCATGGAACACAAATGTTGCTGAACGGGTCAGCGATGTGGACAGGATGTGGTCTTTCCCACCAGAAGGGAGAGTAGTGAGAGTGGCATGGCTGGTTGCAGGGAGGACATGCGGGTTTGGAAGGGAACTAGAGATGGGGATGGTGATTGTCAAAGAGCTGGCAGATGCCAGACTGCTGATCCCTAGCAGGAGAAGAGAGGATAGTGAAAAATGCATGACGGAACTGCTGCTGTGGAAGATAAAGAGAGGGCGATGAACTGATCAGCAAGCAGTGTCCACATCACGTGATACATCTCTTCTCCAGCTCTTTTGATGTAAGAAGCACCTTGAATCCATCTCTGAATCCATCTTGAATTGTCGAAACCACCATCTTGTTTTCCCTAAAAGCATTATGCCTGTCTACCTTATCTCCAGGTACAAATAGTCCCCAACAGTCTGGCTGTATCCGACAACAGACTCATCATCCTAATACCATATGAATATAGGGTCGCGGATCCCCTGTTCGCCCTGACCATGGGCGTCTCTGCTGCCCTCACCCGCATCCGCCGTGACCAGCGTGAACAGCACCCCGAGCGTGCGTCGGAAATCACATATGGAAGCATCCTACAAACGAGCGGACATCGGTTACAGCGGTGGTGGAACGGAGACTTCCAAGACGTTTAAACAAGAATTGTGATACATCGGGTTTGGAGTTCTGGTGCTTGGGAATTCTCGCAAAGAGAAGAGCAATATTGATTGTTGAATCTTGTATTCTATTTGTACATATCTACATACATGAACTAGGGTTTCTAATTGCGTAGAATGGTCACATTCTATCTACAATTGTGTGGTACACAAGAATGCGATTCTTGTATAGCTTCATTTTAATATTGAGTGAGTCTTACGAGGTGAGGTCTGGGTTATTTTAGGGGAGTTGACTTGACTCAAGGATATATTATGATCTACAATTTACAAAAGAGAGTAGCTGGAATTAAAAGAATTTTGATTCACTAGGAATTTTTTTCCCTAGAAAAAAAGAGATAACCTTGTATCTATGCAATCATGCGCAAAAAGGAAACCTTGATACCCCATAAGTTCGTAAAACAAGACGTGAAAGGAAACGAGTGCCCAATGGCCAATAAAAAAGAATCATTCAGAGCAAAATGTTTAGTCAAGCTCCTCAGGCTTCTCCTCGACCTCGTCAGCGGAGCGGGCACCACCCTCGGGGGCACCGGCACCAGGGGGAGCCTGGCCACCGTAGGCAGCGGAGATTATGGGGTTGGCAACAGCCTCAAGCTCCTTCTGCTGGGACTCGTACTCGTCCTTCTCAGCAGTCTGGTTGCTGTCGAGCCAGCCGATGACCTCGTTGATCTTGTCCTCGACCTTCTTCTTGTCATCCTCGGAGATCTGGAGCTTGCCCTCGGAGAGAGTGTTCTTGAGGGAGTAGGCGTAGGACTCGAGGCCGTTCTTGGCCTGGATGCGGGCAGACTCGAGCTCGTCCTCCTCCTTGTACTTCTCAGCCTCGGAAAGCATGCGCTCGATCTCTTCCTTGGAGAGACGGCCCTTGTCGTTGGTGATGGTAATCTTGTTGGACTTTCCAGTACCCTTCTCGAGAGCGGAGACGTTCATGATACCGTTGGCATCAACATCGAAGGTGACCTCAACCTGGGGAACGCCACGGGGGGCGGGGGGAATGCCAGTGAGCTCGAACTTTCCGAGGAGGTTGTTGTCCTTGGTGCGAGCACGCTCACCCTCGAAAACCTGAATGAGGACACCGGGCTGGTTGTCGGAGTATGTGGAGAAGGTCTCGGACTTCTTGGTAGGGATAGTGGTGTTGCGCTTAATCAGAGGAGTCATGACGCCACCGGCGGTCTCAATACCAAGGGAAAGAGGAGCGACATCGAGAAGCAGGATCTCGTTAGTAGACTTGGAAGACTGATCGCCAGACAGGATGGCAGCCTGGACGGCGGCACCGTAGGCAACGGCCTCATCGGGGTTGATAGACTTGTTGGCGTCCTTGTTGAAGAAGTCGGAGACGAGCTTCTGAATCTTAGGGATACGGGTAGAACCACCGACGAGAACGATCTCGTGAACGGAGGACTTGTCAATCTTAGCGTCACGGAGGACACGCTCAACGGGCTCCATGGTGCCGCGGAAGAGGTCCTGGCAGAGCTCCTCGAAACGGGCACGGGTGATGGAGGTGTAGAAGTCAACACCCTCGAAGAGAGAGTCGATCTCGATGGAGGTCTGGGCAGCGGAAGAGAGGGTGCGCTTGGCACGCTCGCAAGCGGTGCGGAGACGACGGAGAGCACGGGCGTTGGTGGTCAGATCCTTCTTGTGCTTACGCTTGAACTCGTTGACGAAGTGGTTGACCAGACGGTTGTCGAAGTCCTCACCACCCAAGTGAGTGTCACCAGCAGTGGCCTTAACCTCGAAGATACCCTCCTCGATGGTCAGGAGAGAAACATCGAAAGTACCACCACCAAGATCGAAGATCAGAACGTTGCGCTCACCCTCGACCTTCTTGTCAAGACCGTAGGCAATGGCAGCGGCGGTGGGCTCGTTAATGATACGGAGAACGTTGAGACCAGCAATGAGACCGGCGTCCTTGGTAGCCTGACGCTGAGAGTCGTTGAAGTAGGCAGGGACAGTGATGACAGCGTTGTTGACGGTGCCACCGAGGTAAGCCTCAGCAGTCTCACGCATCTTGACAAGGATCATGGCGGAGATCTCCTCAGGGGTGAACTGCTTGGCCTCTCCCTTGAACTCAACCTCGATGACGGGCTTGGTAGCCTTCTCGACGATCTTGAAAGGCCAGTGCTTCATATCGGCCTGGACCTCAGCGTCCTGGAAACGGCGACCAATGAGACGCTTAGCATCGAAGACAGTGTTGTGGGGGTTCATGGCGACTTGGTTCTTGGCGGCATCACCGATGAGACGCTCGGTGTCGGTGAAACCGACGAACGAGGGGGTGGTACGGTTACCCTGGTCGTTGGCGATGATTTCAATGCGGTCATCACGGAAGACACCCACACAGGAGTAGGTGGTTCCCAGATCAATACCGACGGCGGGAGCCATGGTGAATGTGTGTAATCGTTAAAAAGAAAAAGAAAAAAGAAGAAAGTGTAAGAGATTCGTGGGTCAAGAGGATAGGTAGTGTACAAAGAAGAAGAGGGTATTTGATAGTGAGAGAAGGAAAGAAGAGGAAAGGGACGAGGGCTGAGAAAAGCTCCTATATAGTGAGCGGTGTATTCCTCCAGAAGCTTCTCTCCATAGAGGGAGGCTTCCATGGGGATCCATGAGATTCCACAGGGTTCGATGGCCCAACAACCACCTCATTTTGTCCTTCATTAGTACTCTAGTAGGTTCCAGATGAACCTAGTGGAGTCTTCCAGCCTACATAATACCTGATTATCTCTAAATTTATTGTGAACGATGTCAATTCCTATTTTTTTTTATTCTGATTCATATTTTTCTTTGATGTTCTCATCTTTTTCTATGGCGGGGCTGTATGATGTAATAGTGGGATGACTCTTAAGGCGGTGTCACAGTATGGTATTAATACAGGGTTAATACAAGATAAATATACGTCGCCATAGGAGACCCCCCTGAATTGTGTGTCTTTGGGGGAAGGTATCACTGTATATGAGTAATTTGTGGGTAAATGATTAATGGTAAATGTAACTATAGTTAACTAATCAATTATGTATGCGTCATGGTGAATTCATGACCTCTAAATTAACTAATTAACTATACCCAGGTGTATCCCTAGGTGTATATGTCATCCATCCCAGTTTTCCGTGTAGACTTCGGATGGAGGGTTTCTCCGTCCGATCCCGACCTCGGGAGAACCTGGGTGAATTATATAATCACTGGGCCGGACTAACCTTTATGCACATTATAGCCTGAGGCCGAAACACACTTTCCGTGAATTCTTCAAACCACTTGTCTACTCTGTAGTCTGGTCTCTCATTTCTTATCTTCTTTTCTCTATGTCTCATATAAGAAGCTCAAAACCTATAATGGTTACAAGTTACTAGTATTCTCACATTACTCCGTACAACTGTTGTAATAGTCGGCATACTCCGGAGCTTCTATGTATTGTACATATGTTGTCTCTACCAAATCTCGACAAATCAGAGCCAAACCAGGAGAAATTAACATTTTCTCTTTAATTTCTTATTCTTTTTAAGCCTTGAAAAAAAGAAGGCTGGGCTGAGAAAGGCTTGCGCCATCCGCGCCAAGCATCTTCTTTAGCCTTGTAGATGTAACCTTGAAACATGGCATTAGTTTGGAATCGTCCAATCGGACGTACTCTTCTTAGCAATGGCGAATATTTACTCCTGTCGCACATCATGAGACATTCATAAACGTACTAGTCTCTACCTTAGTGAAAAAAAAAAAAACAATCTACTTGGTATTTTATGTTGGGTCGCTTTCATCCGAATTCCCACTAGAATCTCCTTCCTTGAGAACCCTCTTCCTCGCCATGTTCGCCGGGCCGAAACGTAAGGGCCCCAAGGATCAACCCACCGAGGGCAAAATAGAGGAAGCAACTATGGGTTCAGAAGGTTCAGAGCTTTCTTCCAAAAACCCAGAGGTGGCAGAGACCGGGGTGGATGAGGAGAATGTCCATTTCAAGGGGGACACAGCTGCTATTGAACAAGAGACACAAAACAACCCCGAGATTGCGGCATTGCCCTTGCCTGTGAGACATCTAATCAACTTGACCGATGACCCCAACTTACCAACGATCACATTCCGTTACTTTGTGCTGTCAATCATCTTTGTTATCCCTGGGGCCTTTCTGTCGCAGATGAGCCACTTCCGCACAACCAAGGCACCATATTCCATTTTCTTTGTTCAAATCGCCTGTCACTATGCCGGCCATTTTATGGCCAGAGTTCTTCCTGACTGGAAGATTGGGCTGCCTGGTACTCGCTTTTCTTTTAGCCTGAACCCCGCCCCATGGAGCATCAAGGAGCATGTCTTGGTCACACTAACTGCAGCTTCTGGGGCTACGTACAATCTGGGATATGCTCCTATCGTCCTTGCGGAGCTTTGGTACGGTACACGAGTCAATCCAGCGGTTGCAATCTTCTTCATGCTTTCAATTGTATGGATTGGCTACTCATTTGCTGCTCTTGCCCGACAACTCCTTTTGCCTGACCCGGAATACATCTGGCCTCAAGCTTTGATGCAGACCACATTGTTCGAAACTTTCCGCAAGATAGACAACTCATCGGCTCTCGCTCGGCGCCAAATGAAGGTTTTTTTCTTCGCGCTTCTAGGGATGACCATGTGGCAGTTCCTTCCAGAGTATGTTTTCCCGTTCACCTCATCCCTAGCCTTCCTCTGCTGGGTGGCACCTCGCAATCCAGTGGCCAACTTCATTGGTTCAGGTATTGGTGGCATGGGCTTCCTCAATCTCTCGTTGGATTGGTCAAATGTGAACTGGAACGGATCCTCAATCATGACGACCCCATATTGGACGCAGGTCATCTTGTTTTTGGCATTTGCTTTCAATTGTTGGGTCCTACTTCCTGCAGCGAAGTGGGGGAATCTAGGTTCCTTCAAGCACGGACTCATGTCAAATAGCCTCTTCCTAGGCAATGGTACAACCTACCCAACTCTTAACGTTCTCACCCCAGACTATCACCTGAACGTGACTGCTTATGAGGAGTATGGGCCGATGTATATGGGTTTGCAGAATGTGTGGGCGACATTTTTCGACTACGCCAAACTTCCAGCAGCGGTCACATGGATCTTGACGTTTGGGTACGCACAGATTTCCGGGAATGTGCGAAGAATCTGGTCATCTCGTGCAGCAGAAGAATCCACGAAAAACGAAAGCATTCATCACCAGTATCATGACCGCCTCAACGTTATCCAGAGACAGTACAAAGAGATTCCATGGTGGTGGTATGCCACTCTATTCTCGGTGGCCTTTGTCATTCTGATTATATTCCTCGCACTCGGACATCTCTTCATCCCAATCTGGACCTTGTTTGTGGCACTTGCGAGTGCTGCCATCCTAGTAATCCCGTTTGCTTGGCTTTACGCCATCTCCAACTACCAGCTTGAGACTGGCTCTTTCAACGAACTCATGTACGGCTACATGGTCCACACAAGAGCCGGCGAGGCCCACCAACACCCTTGCGGTCCTTCTGTCTACGGATCTATCGCAGGAGACGCCTGGTATCGTGCACAGTATATGCTCCAGGATCAAAAGATTGGTCACTATATGCACATCCCACCCCGCACGGTTTTCTTCTCTCAAATTTTCGGCACTTGTATGGGTGTTCCAATCAACTATGCCGTCATTCGTTGGGTCATGAACACCAAAGGAGATTTTCTGACTGGAAAGAAAATCGATCCACTGAATCAATGGACAGGGCAGTCCCTGCGGACCTCTAACACAATGGGAGTTCAATACGCTGTACTTGGTCCAAAGAGGCTTTTTGCCGAGACAGAAATGGCTGTGCTTCCCTGGTCCTTCCTGATAGGAGCGGTGATTCCTCCTATTCTTTTCTGTTTCCACAGGTCCTTTCCTCGGCTTCGGATTGACTTGTGGAACGTCAGCATATTTTTTGGAGGACTGGCAATGTTCTACGGTAACATCAGTACTGGTTACACATCTGCTATTATTGGTGGATATGTTGTAATGTATTGGGCTTACCGTCGCCATTTCGAGGTCTGGAAGCGCTATAATTACCTGCTCGCTGCTGCGTTTGATGCTGGGTTTAACCTCAACATGTTGCTCGTCTTCTTCTTTTTCGGAGCAGGCAAGCAAATTTCGATGCCAAAATGGTGGGGCAATAATGCAACGTCTGTAGAAAGATGCTTCGCTCTCGACAGTTGATTTGCTTTTATGATTTGGCAAAGGAATAGCTGATATCAGAAGTTTTAATATAAAGGTTGCCTCTTTACTCTTCACAGGTGTAGACGGTAGAAACGCCCTACTTAGGTTGCGATATTGTCGATGGTCTGGGGCTAACACTTGCCTATATAAACAAGTTAGATATGATTATCTTGCTGTGTAGGTAACACTTTCCGATAGTTTGCTTACTTTGCTCTTTCAATTCATTTTCGGTTCCTTTCCAGTTGAGGCTTGTACTTGATGCCTCAGGGCAAGATCTGTCACGGGGCTTGATCGCCCACGACAGCCAATCAGACGGCGAGATCGCCCTTACATGTTGTTTTGGTTCGAGGAGGGGAAAGACCTTACTTACTTTGCAGACCGTCTTTTAAATTCCCCTTGCCCCCTTTCCTCCAACCATCCTTCCTACAATTCTCCACCCACTCTAAATAAAACCTCACTATGGCTGACCAGGCGACTATTTCCAACTCCAACGAGGAAGCCTTCGCCAAGGGCAAAGGCAAGGCTGATCCTACGCAAGATATGAGCATGGACGAGGAGAGCGAGTCGGAGAGCGAGAACGAGATCGTGAGTCTACAATTTACACGCTCAATTACTACTTCCTCTATGCTGACTTTGTTGTCTGTTACTAGGCCGACAATGGTGTGTACCCCAGCTATCACCCAAGCAACCCGTGCCTGAATGACCACATGCGCCAGAACGACCCTCCATTGCTTCCATATTGACCCTTCTGTTCCTAGATGAAGAGGATGACACACAAGACAACCTCAACGACCCCATCGACCAGAGCAACATCATCCAGGGTGGCCGACGCACACGCGGCAAGGTCATTGACTACTCCAAGATCTCGACCGATGAGATGGAGGATGACGATGATGATGACGAGGAATACCAGGTCCGCGAGGACAACCAGACCAACGATGATGATCAGATGCGCGACTAACCTCGATGCATACAAAACTTCTGGGTGGCATGGAATTGCTTTGAATGATAGGCGCCACGAATCGGTCCACCTCTTTTTTTTCTCGCGTGTGTCCATAAGATGTCTCGCGACACTATGATGACAATGAGTCAATGAATATCTCTTCGGATTTATTTTTCTATCCCTGTTAATACACACTTAATCCATTGACTATGGATTGGCCGATGTTCAGCCTATGATGATGTAATTTTGTAGACCGAATGGATATGTCTTCGGGCTATAACTTGGAACGGACACTACTTTTCCCATTGCATTCTATCATTGACTAAATTGACAATAAACGGATTCCCACGCGAAACCATAACTGCCCTGCGTGTCGATCTCCAGTACTTGGGCTATCACGTGCTGTTCGGCAAATGACATTGTCAAGCTATGGCCACCTTGATGTTTTTATCTCCGCAAGCATCGAGAACTCGAACAGTGATCGACTTGGATTTCGACTCTTGGGAAATGCTCGATCGCCGTTGAATAACGATCGATCTACAGTTTATGTTCCTCCCCTTCCTCCGCCACTACCTCTAGCTACATTCTACGACCCGTCATGGCTTCACGGTATAGTTTTGCCATTAATCTTTCGGTTCATTATGGGGTGTCCTTCAGCTAATCTAAATAGATTTCCACGTCAGCGGGATCCCCGCGCCTCTTCGTCTCTCTTCGATCAATACGGTGGCGACTCCCGCCAAGCTAGCAGATCGCCTGCCCAACAACCAGGTGGATACGGGTACGGAGGCTACTCCAGTCCAGCACCTAATGGTTATCCGAGTAGCGGTGCAGCTGGAGCAGGATATCAGAGTGCATCGCCCGATAAAAAGTGCGTTGAGTGACTCATAATCTTTTTGCGATGGCCCTTCATTCTTCCGACAATGTATGTACAGTTGCTAACCAAGGTTTTGCTATAGGGGACACTACTCCGATGCAGTTCTCTCATCTCTGGAGTCACAAAATGACGCCGAAGTAGAGGGTATCAGTGCCAAGGTCAAAATGTTGAAGGATGTAAGAAGCCTCGCACCCATACTTCCAGACCCAATAAAAGCAGATGGTCGTTTGAAATGCCAACCACTAACAGGAAAACCATCCAGATCACACTTGCAATTGGCGATGAAATCCGAGACACCACACACATTACCGACCTCAACGACTCATTCGATAACACTAGAGTCCGACTCCGCGGGAATATGAACCGCATGCTCCGCATGGCCGAGAGCACCGGCGTTGGCTGGCGAGTCTGGCTCGGCTTCTTTTTCGTTGTCTTTCTCCTGTTCTTCTATGTGTGGATATTCTGAACGTATACCCTTCATGTCTCTCTCTAAGGCATGCATTCGTGCTCCATACCATGTCGACCACGCCCGCCTTTTTTTCGTCTTTTATCATCTTAATCTCTCGTCTTCACGCAAAACCCAGCGACTTGCTCTTTTACTTGATCACATATGGATCGAGTCAAGCACATGACTTATCAATATCTTCAGCGTGGGAATCTTGGCTTTGGCGCTATTGGGTGTTCTGGGGCTATGGATTCTTTGAGCTATGTATATGCAAATCTCTGCCATTGGCTCAGATGTCGGCTGTGGACCGTTTTCTAGGTCGGCACGTTAGGGGATCTGCCTGGTATTTATCTCCGGAGATAATTCAGGAAAGTTGTCCAATGTGATCCGACAATGGTCAGGTTAATTCTGACTGGAAAATGTTTATTAAGTAGACCGTACATAATGCATACAAAACAATATAAAGGGACTACCCGAGCCAAATAAGCCATTTATAGGTTGAGTTTTACCTTTGGAGACTGTGAGTGTTAGCTTCAAACTGAATTTGAAGTCATATTCATTGAACTTTGCCAGAATATCTCATCTCATAAGGAGGTATCATAAGCTGCTATCAAAACTCCGAGGCAGAGCCCCGAGGTCTACCCTTTTATGCCGACGCAGCACACTATGGAGGAAATTGAGCAAGTATAACATCATTTTGAATAGCCTCTCTAGTTCAGACTATCCCTGGGCCCACCTATGTGGCGCGGGAACCTTCTCGCAAACCCGCTTCCTCGACTGCCCTGACTGGTTATGGAAGCACGCAGGTCCTCGTCACTGTAGAGCATGCTGCTAGAGTCAAACGCATCGCCACCACCGCTCCAGCGATTGAGGAACCGGCGCTGGGCTTCAGTTTCAGGCTCGCGGCGCAGAGTCGGAAGTGGAGGCAAACCACCACGACTGTTTGGCGTGCTGGTGCGAAAGTTCTCGGCAAACCTGGTTTGAATTATGCTAGGTTCGTTTTCCTCTTCCTCGTCACTCAGCTCTTCCTCGCTATCGGTGTGCTGCCATTCCCCTTCTTGCTCCGAGTCTTGCTCTGCAGCATCGGGGATATCATCGTCGAGATCGCGCGTCATGCCTTCACTCATACTCTCACCATCGGCAGCAGGTATCTCCGCATCCAGATCAGGCTGGTTGTTGAAATCATCCTCTTCGTCATCATCATCATACAGGTCTGAGCCCTCATAGTCATCATTGGGGAAGCCTTCAGGAATGTCATCATCCAAGTCGCGCTCCATGTATTCTCCCTCGTCGCCAATGTCATCTTCCTCAAGTCCCTCTTCGCCTTCCTCGATAAGACCTGAGGCCTCCTCCTCCTCCGCGTTGGGGATATCATCATCCAAATCGCGTTCCATGCCTTCGTCCTCTTCTACATCCCCTCCCTGCATCCCCATGTCATCATCCATGATTCCTTCTCCCTCTGCAGCTTCCATCTCAGCCGCAGCAGCCTGTAGCGCCTCTTCGCGCTCCGCTTCCTCCTCTTTCATACCGAGCATTGTCTTCGCACATCCTGCCGGCCTGATCCATGAGTATCCGAATGACGCGATGTTCAATTTTCGAGCGCGTAACGAGCGCTCTTCTGCAGCTAATGTGGCGATTGTGTTGGCAGAAGAGCGGGATGGCATTAATGAGCGATGACTGCTGGGTGTGCCGCTGGCATTGCGTCGGGCAAGATGGTTTGCAGCGGAATTGTCACCTGCTTGTTGATCTGAGGTCGAGCGATATGGTTGAGAGGAACCGAACCAAAGTTCGTGGGACTATCGAGTTTGTTAGTTTTCCTCCAGGGCTGTTTGAGAAGCTTGAATCGCTAGAGCTTGACACTTACGTCGCGTGGGGTGATGGATGAAAGAGTAAGCATCGCTGCAACGAGGGTTGTTTCAAGGCCAGATTTGTAGAATACTATGGTACCTCCAGGGCTATTCCGATGCTACTGCTTATAGAGCTTTGTGGGGATGGCTTGTTGCAGATGTGGCGTTTAGTAGTTGCGCCCCGAAATGGCAGTTTGTTTATGGTGCAAGTGGAGTGGCCGCTAGTGCTAGGACTTCACGACGCGTGTGAGCTTTAAAATTCTCTTGTAAAATAAGAAGATAGAGAGCAGCAGTTGGCGTTAATAGAGATGCACGATATCATCACAGGTTAGGAAAGCGCAAGCGCAGAAAAAGGTCAGAGCTCCACAGCCAATCAATTCATCTAATGCGGGGAATCCATCAACCCTATATACCCTATATACCCTGTATACCCTGTATACCCTGTATACCTATACATACCTAGCTATATCTACGGAGTACTTCGTATATATTTCATATGATACTTCAAATTACTACATTGGGAGCCAAGTATCCTAGATATAAGAGTATAAGATCCTGGAAAACTGAAGTGAGCGCTGAGCTATTCGAGTAGGCTAACTAGGGATAATATAAATTGCAATATAAGGTGGAGTCGTTCTATCCGACACTACTCCATGCAGAATATCCCAGTAAAGCAAGAAATCACCAGTAGAAAACGGATCTTTACTATTTCAGTTCACGTGACTTGATATATATATATATATATATATATATCAAGTCACGTGAACTGAAATAGTAAGGCGGTGTTGAAATATCCCCAATTGCTGAAATAATAAGGCTAGGATCATGTGCATACATATATAACCTGGTCACCAGCCTACTTGTATCTTAGATTACATGCAACACATACAATCACAGTCCAACCTTGGTGATATATCCATAACTAAACCCAGTTGTTTACGTCGGGATTTATCAGTCTTATTCTATTAGCAATCACTCTATCTAATAAGTTTCTACAAGCTATACTTCATGGGTAAGTTTCGAATAGCGGCTGGTGAACTAAAGTTTGTTATCCAGAATTGTCTCTCCTCCCGCGATAAAACCGCCAATATCACAGCGGTTACAAACTTGTTCGTAAGCAGCCTGGCAAAGAGCACTATCAAAGACGCTGTCTTCCTCTAGAATCCGAACAGCAAAGCGAATATGGGATGAATTCCCCTTGAGGCCCTCCATGGGAACTTAACTTCCCAAATCTGGAGACTCATGCTGGACAAGGGTGAGAGGGAAGAATCTGCAAAAGCATTACATGCGCCAACAATGGCAAGGTGGAGATCTACCGCCTCTTCGCTGGTGCCGAATTCAGGCTCGGGTCAGGGGAGCGACGTCTCTTAGTGACTTGGCCGCGATATCATAGAGAGACTTGATCGCACCATCTTTTATGACCTGATGGTGGGAATGGCTGTCTCTATAACTGATAATCAGAATTGTGAAAAAATAATCCCACAAGTCAATCCAATCTTGGACACCTCTATCTTCTCGTGGATACGGATTTGTTGGGTAGTTCTTTTGGCACTCATCGGTCTCTCTCTTTGTCTAATCTACACTTTGAAAGAATTCCAATCTAATTTAGGTCCTGGAGCGGGTTAGGAAAGAACTTAGGGGTGCTGAACACTTTTATACATTCTTCATCCATAGTATTCATCCATAGTATTCATCCATAGTATTCATCCATAGTATTCATCCATAGTATTCATCCATAGTATTCATCCATAGTATTCATACATAGTATTCATACATAGTATTCATGGAGAACTACGTGCTTATCCTAAAAGATTGGAGACGTACACATTGGCCACCATCAACTACGGTCGTGCCAAATACTGATTCAGTTTTCTCAACACCATGAAGATTCTAAACAGACAGCTTGTTGATGATCCATTAGGCTAGCTCCAATTGTGTTAATATTTTTGGTATCCGGAATCACCCGATGCCAGCAACCCGGTGAACCTAAAGTGGACAAGAGGACACCCGGGAAAGTCCGGGATGCTGTAGCTTTCGAAATCATGACGTTCGATGTATCTCGTACTGTCTTCTTACTTTCATCGGGACTTTGATTGGTTTAGAAAAGGTGGGGATCATGTGATATATCCACACTCTGGTTCTGGGGTTAATCTGTGAAATACGGTAACTATGCTGTATTCGGAATTAGCAAATAACTACAAAACCAAAGTAATCCAACGAGTCCAATTTCAATTAATACTACTATGTATGTATATATTGATGTATATAATGTAGACAGCTACGTTAGACAGTGAGGCGAAAATGGAGAAAAGGTCCTTGGAAATCAGAGTTATGTATTCTTATTATCATCTCATCTACCTTATCTCTCAATCTTCACATGTTGAAACGGATCACTTTCCTCCGAACTCTATTTAACTCCCAAGTTATACAATGGGGTAAAGCATATTTTGGACCGTGAAACATGGGGAAGCATGCATTCAGATCAGCGGAGCTGCATCCCTGTAGTCCTGGGGTATAGGTAAATGCCTTCCCGAGTCAGGGAATTTGGACAGAAGCGCGATAAGCATAGACCTCAAAGAAGGGGAATGGTCCGCAAACGGTTCAGAGCCCGAAATCGGGCTATGCGTCTATAAGCCCAGAAGGTGATAAGAAGGAAAGGGAGAATCCGGGAGAGGGGACTTGGCCGTTGTCGGAATGTCCATGGATGTACGGGAGTATGTGAGTACCGTTACAGGTATTTATGCATTACCATCATGGATCTATGGATCTATGGATCTATAGATGTCTGGTGTCTTGAATATATGTCTAATCATTTACTATCCTTTTCTTTACTGTTTTTTTTTTTTTTATTCTGGACTTGAATATAAAATATCCTTTTTTATTTCCTTTAAATCAGTACTTTTGCTGGGGAGACCTTTTCGTACCTTTTCCGGTTTCCTAGCCCCTGCAGGGAGGATGCAGACTAAATGCAACCCGTTCGAAACCAAATGGATTAAGCACTACATCTTGGCCCCACTAGGCCACTGGGGGGGTGCCCATTCACCCGGATCCCCAAGATGAGCATACAATGTGTTGCCTTATTTTTAATACAGGAAGATATACAGAGTACTTTATGATATGAACAACATACAACATACTCCGTACTCTGTACTTTTCTATATGTCTAATAAGCAGCTCTGGATCTTATTATGGGTGGGCCGTATGGGCCTATGGGGCCGCCCCGGCCCACTAGACCTTGTTTTCTTTGTGAGAGAGAACAGAGAAATTAAGAGAAGTGAGGTAAGTAGATATAAGACTTTAAGAAATACTATGTAGGATGTTGTTGAATGTTGTGGATGTTGTATAACTATATATATTATATAGTATATTATATAGTATATTATATAGTATATTATATAGTATATTATATAGTATATAATATAATATAGTAATATAAATACTAATATCCATGTCCAGTTACTTGACGTAGTAAAGAGCTAACCCTCGTAAAGGCCTCCCTCTGATTGGTCAAGTGATGCTTATCTTGGGATGATTTGCACTCCGTAATCATAATGATTATCATTACTTTCCTCGAAATGCTCTTTGGAGCTGTTTCCGTCAATGGCTTCGACCATGTCAATGTCCCCAATGGTAATTATGTTTAAAGGTCTGATGTTCACAGTTTAAAATGGCATGTTGTAGCATGTTGTAGCATGTTGGAGCATGTTGGAGCATGTTGGAGCATGTTGGGACCAGCATGTAGCATGTTCTATTTTACCGTACTATTTCACTGTTCTCATTATTTCTTTAACATCTCCTTACCGTTCTCTTGGCTGTTGGCTGCTTTCTAGCAATTTGCCACGGTAAACTCCCCACCATTGTAATTTTTCCTTTTTGGGGTACATCGGGGATTTGCGATCCCCGGACCTGCTGTCCTGCCGTAATCACCCATCTTCTCTTTTTTTTTTTTTCCTCTTCCCCTCCTTTTTATTCTCTAGTTCTCTTTTTACCTCCCCTTTTCTTCTATCTTCAACACTTTTGCAGAAACCAGGTGATCATTGACACCTTTGTTCCTCCCTCGCCCGCGTTGCGACACACCCGGTGACGACATTGCTAGCTGTCAACCCCCAAATCGGCGGGGTCCTTTCCTAAAAACAATCCCCTTCAGTTACCATTCCATTCTCTGTCGGTTACCGGCGGAAGAATGGGTCTTAACTTGGAGGAGCTCTATGGCAAAGATATAAGTGAAGAACAGGCCCCTCATGAGTATTCTCAGTACCAACCCCAAAAGGGTTATGGTTGGGCCAATGTTCTGCCAGAGCGGCAAGGTCTGTATGACCCTGAATATGAGAAGGATGCCTGTGGTGTAGGCTTTGCAGCGTGAGTGGAATCCCCTGAGACTGGGCCCTCAATTGGAGGCATAAGGACCAACTCAATCCTGACCGACAAATCAGTCACATCAAGGGAAAGGCAAGCCACAAGATTGTGAGCGATGGTGAGTGGCCGGTTTTCTAATCTTTGAGCTCAATGTCAGAACAAATGAAGCTGATAGCAATTGAACAGCTCGCAATCTGCTGTGCAACATGACCCACAGAGGAGCCGTTGGCTCTGATGCACGAGACGGGGACGGTGCTGGTGTGATGACTAGTATTCCACACAAGTTCTTCATTAAGAATTTCGCCCGTGAGGTGGGTGTGGATCTTCCCCCGTTGGGACAATATGCTGTCGGCAACTTGTTCTTCAAGCCCGATGAGGAGGCCCTCAAGCAGTCCATAGCCAGTTTTGAGGAACTGGCCACAACACTTGGCTTGCGCGTTCTTGGATGGCGTGAAGTACCACGGGATTCCACTATCCTTGGTCCTGCTGCACTATCTCGAGAGCCCATTATTATGCAGCCATTTGTGGTCTTGAAATCGGCATATGGTGAAGGCAACAAGCCCGAGATCACTGACACTGACAAGTTCGATGAGCGAACTTTTGAGCTTCAGCTGTTCGTTCTACGCAAGCGTGCCACTCATGTCATCGGCCTCGGAAACTGGTTCTACCTCTGCTCTCTCAGCAACCGGAACATTGTCTACAAGGGTCAACTCTCTCCCGTTCAAGTGTACACATACTACCATGATCTAGTGAACGTCGACTACGAGGGCCACTTTGCCCTAGTGCACTCTCGATTCTCCACAAACACATTCCCATCCTGGGATCGTGCCCAACCCCTCCGATGGGCTGCCCATAACGGTGAAATCAACACCTTGCGAGGAAATAAAAACTGGATGCGCGCACGAGAGGGTGTCCTGCGGTCAGAGGTCTTTGGTGATGAGCTTGATCAGCTGTACCCCATTGTTGAGGATGGCGGTTCCGACTCAGCTGCGTTCGATAACGTGCTTGAACTACTCATGATCAACGGCGTTCTGTCTCTTCCTGAGGCAGTGATGATTATGATTCCCGAGGCCTGGCAGGACAACCCAGCCATGGATCCAGCCAAGTCCGCTTTCTACGAGTGGGCTGCTTGTCAGATGGAACCATGGGATGGCCCAGCTCTTTTCACTTTCTCCGATGGACGCTACTGCGGTGCTAACCTTGACCGTAACGGTCTCCGCCCCTGCCGTTTCTATGTAATGGACGATGACCGCATCGTCTGTGCTTCCGAGGTCGGTGCTATTGATATTGATCCCGAGAGGGTGGTTCAAAAGGGCCGCTTGCAGCCTGGAAAGATGCTGCTGGTTGATACCGTGGCTGGACGGATCATTGATGATGCTGAGCTCAAGCAGACCGTTGCCCGCCGCCAGGACTTTGCCGGCTGGCTGGACAAGGGGCTTCTGAAGCTCCCTGCGATCAATCAAATCCTACTGGACTCCAACGTTGATCTTTCTTTTGCCTTGGACAACAACACCATTCAGAACGACCCCCGCCTCCGAGTATTCGGGTACTCTTTTGAACAAGTCAGCTTGATTCTTGGCCCTATGGCCGCAGACTCCAAGGAAGCTTTGGGCTCTATGGGTAACGATGCACCTCTGGCCTGCATTGCACAACAGCCTCGCTTACTCTACGAGTACTTCCGCCAGCTCTTTGCTCAGGTCACCAATCCTCCCATTGACCCTATCAGAGAGGCTGTGGTTATGTCCCTGGAATGTTACGTCGGCCCTCAGGGAAACCTGCTGGAAATGGACCCTTCGCAATGTCACCGTCTGCGTCTTCCCTCCCCCATTCTGAGCATTCCCGAGTTCAATGCTTTGAAGAATGTCAACGTAGTCCACAAGGACTGGACTGTGCGAACTATTGATATCACATTCGAGAAGAGCAAGGGCACCGCTGGTTATATTGAAGCGCTCGATTCCATCTGTGACAGTGCCACTGAAGCTATCCAAAATGGCGACAAGGTCATCATTCTCTCCGACCGTGCTACATCCGCCAGCCGTGTTCCAGTCTCTGCCTTGTTGGCTACCGGTCTAGTGCACCACCATCTCGTTCGAAACAAGTGGAGATCGCTTGCCGCTCTGGCAGTTGAAACTGCCGAGGCTCGCGAGGTCCACCACCACTGTGTTCTGCTAGGATATGGTGCGGATGCCATCAACCCCTACCTGGCTTTAGAATGTATTCTCAAGATGAACCGGGAGAAGTTGATCCGCAAGGACATCCCCGATGAGAAGGTTGTTGAGAACTACAAGTCATCCTGTGATGGTGGTATCCTCAAGGTCATGAGTAAGATGGGTATCTCTACTCTCCAGTCCTACAAGGGGGCCCAGATTTTCGAAGCCCTTGGTATTGACGACAGCGTTATCGATCGCTGCTTCTCTGGTACTGCCAGTCGCATCCGTGGTATCACATTTGATCTGATTGCCCAGGATGCCTTCGCCTTCCACGAGCGCGGTTACCCCTCGCGTCCAATTGTCGAAGTTCCTGGTCTGCCCGAATCCGGCGAGTACCACTGGCGTGATGGAGGAGAGGCCCATATCAACGACCCTACCAGCATTGCCAACGTGCAGGATGCCGTTCGCACAAAGAACGACAAGTCCTACGAGGCCTATGCCAAGTCAGCACATGAGCAGATCAAGAACTGTACTTTGCGTGGAATGCTGGACTTCGATTTTGACCAGCGTACCCCTATTCCCATCGACCAGGTCGAGCCTTGGACTGAAATTGTCCGCCGCTTCGTGACCGGTGCTATGTCCTATGGTTCTATCTCTATGGAATCTCACTCTACAATTGCCATTGCCATGAACCGCTTGGGTGGCAAGTCCAACACTGGTGAGGGTGGTGAAGATGCCGAGCGTAGCAAGAGAATGGAGAACGGCGATACGATGCGGTCTGCCATCAAGCAGATTGCTTCTGGCCGCTTCGGTGTGACGTCCAACTACCTAGCCGACGCCGATGAACTGCAAATCAAGATGGCCCAGGGTGCCAAGCCTGGTGAGGGTGGTGAATTACCCGGCCACAAGGTCGTCGGTCCCATTGCTCGCACTCGGTTCTCCACACCAGGAGTCGGTCTTATCTCCCCACCCCCGCACCACGACATCTACTCCATTGAAGATCTGAAGCAGCTTATCTACGACCTCAAGTGCTCTAACCCCCGAGCTCGTGTCTCCGTCAAGCTTGTATCTGAGGTTGGTGTTGGTATTGTCGCCTCTGGTGTGGCCAAGGCCAAGGCTGATCACATCTTGATCTCTGGTCATGATGGTGGCACCGGTGCCTCGCGCTGGACCGGTATCAAGTATGCTGGTCTTCCTTGGGAACTGGGTCTTGCAGAGACTCATCAAACTCTGGTTTTGAACGATCTTCGTGGTCGTGTTGTGGTTCAGACTGATGGCCAAATTCGTACCGGCCGTGACCTTGCCATCGCCTGTCTGCTTGGGGCGGAAGAATATGGGTTTGCTACAACTCCTTTGATTGCATTAGGATGCATTATGATGAGGGTGAGTACATTCAATCTCTGGTTTCCTAACGAGCAGCCTGTTGATAACTATATTTTCCCTAGAAATGTCACCTGAATACCTGCCCTGTTGGTATTGCGACTCAGGATCCCGAACTGAGGCAGAAATTCAAGGGTACACCGGAGCATGTTATCAACTTCTTCTACTATGTCGCCAACGAGATGCGTGCTATCATGGCCAAGCTGGGTGTTCGTTCGGTCAACGAGATGGTCGGCCGTGCTGAGTTGCTTAAGGTCCGGGACGATATTCGTAATGTCAAGCAGGAACGAATTGACCTGTCACTTATCCTGACCCCCGCTCACTCACTTCGCCCTGGAGTTGCTACCTACAACGTTCGCAAGCAGGATCACCGCCTTCACACCCGCTTGGACAACAAGTTGATTGCTGAATCCGAGCTCGCTCTCGAGAAGGGTCTACCCTGCCGAATTGAGTGTGATGTCGTCAACACCGACCGTGCTCTGGGTGCTACTCTCTCCTATCAGATTAGTAGACGTTATGGCGAAGCTGGTCTCCCACAGGATACCATTCACGCGAACATTAAGGGCTCTGCTGGTCAGTCCTTTGGTGCCTTCCTCGCCCCCGGTGTCACCCTTGAGCTTGAAGGTGATGCCAACGACTATGTCGGCAAGGGTCTCTCTGGTGGTCGGCTCATCGTGTACCCCCCGCGGGGCGCCGCTTTCAAGGCTGAAGAAAATGTCATCGTCGGTAACACCTGTCTTTACGGTGCTACCCGCGGAACTTGCTACTTCCGTGGTATGGCTGCTGAGCGTTTTGCTGTTCGTAACTCTGGTGCCACTGTCGTCGTTGAGGGTGTCGGCGACCACGGATGTGAGTACATGACTGGTGGTCGTGTACTCAATCTCGGACCCACTGGCCGCAACTTCGCGGCTGGTATGTCTGGTGGTATTGCCTACGTTCTGGATAAGAACCAGGACTTCCATTCCAAGGTCAACTTGGAGATGGTTGAGATCTCCAGCATCGAAGACCCATCGGAAATTGCCTTTGTTCGTGGTTTGGTCGAAGATCACCACCATTACACTGGCTCTGAGTTGGCTGCTCGCATCCTGCTTGACTTTACTCGTGCCCTCCCCCATTTCATCAAGGTTCTGCCAATTGACTACAAGCGTGTCATGGCGGAAGAGGCTGCCAAGGTGGAGGCTGCGAAGAAGGCCGAATTCACTCTTCCTCAGCTTCCTAGCACCCCGGTCAAAGCCGAGAAGGCCAAGGTCGATGACTCCAAGAAGACTGACTTGCTAGATATTGAAGACAGCATTAGCGATTCGAAGACAGAGAAAAAGCGGTCTGCATTGATCTTGGACAAAACAAGAGGCTTCATGAAGTACAGCCGCCGCAGTGAGAAGTACCGCAACGCAACAACCCGTACTCGCGACTGGGGCGAGATCTCCCACCGCCTCAGCGAGGACGAGCTCAAGTACCAGTCTGCCCGTTGTATGGACTGTGGTGTTCCATTCTGCCAATCTGACACTGGCTGCCCCATTTCCAACATCATCCCTAAGTGGACAGAGTTACTGTTCCAGAACCAGTGGCAGGATGCTTTGAACCGTCTTCTCATGACCAACAACTTCCCCGAGTTCACCGGTCGTGTCTGCCCTGCACCTTGTGAAGGCTCCTGTGTTCTAGGAATCAACGAAGATCCCGTCGGTATCAAGTCCATCGAGTGCGCGATCATTGACCGTGGCTTTGAGATGGGCTGGATGGTCCCCCGCCCCCCCAAGACCCGCTCTGGCAAGACCATTGCTATCATCGGCTCTGGACCTGCTGGCTTGGCTGCTGCTGATCAGCTTAACCGCGCTGGTCACAGTGTCACTGTTTATGAGCGTGCCGACCGAATGGGTGGTCTTCTCATGTATGGTATCCCCAACATGAAGCTTGACAAGAAGGTTGTCCAGCGCCGTATCGACCTCATGGCCGCTGAAGGTATCAATTTTGTTGCAGGTACTGCTGTTGGACCTGACTGCGAGGTTTCTCTGCAGTCTCTCCGTGCCACAAATAATGCTGTCATCGTTGCCACTGGTGCCACTGTTGCGCGTGATCTCAAGGTCGCCGGTCGTGAATTGGATGGCGTGCACTTTGCCATGCAGTTCTTGCATAAGAACACCAAGTCCCTTCTCGACTCTGGTCTTTCGGATGGCGAATACATCTCTGCCAAGGACAAGCATGTTGTTGTCATTGGTGGTGGTGATACCGGCAACGATTGTATTGGTACCTCTGTTCGCCATGGTGCCAAGTCGGTGACCAACTTCGAGTTGTTGCCCCAGCCTCCCCCAGAGCGTGCCCGTGATAATCCCTGGCCTCAGTGGCCCCGTATCTACCGTGTCGACTATGGTCATACCGAGGTCAAAACGCACATGGGCAAGGACCCACGTGAGTACTGTGTCATGTCTACTGAGTTTGTTGACGATGGCAACAACCGCGTCAAGGGCATTAACACTGTCCGGGTTGAGTGGACCAAGAGCGCTACCGGCGGCTGGGACATGAAGACTGTCGAAGGCAGCGAGCAATTCTTCCCCGCTGACCTTGTCCTCCTCTCTATGGGATTCTTGGGACCCGAGGATCGTGTCTTTGGTCAAGATATTGAGCTTGATCCTCGTAAGAACATCAAGACTCCTCCTGGCCACTACTCGACCAACATTCCCGGTGTCTACGCGGCAGGCGACTGTCGCCGTGGACAGTCTTTGATTGTCTGGTGAGTTTTCGTCCATTCTTATAACTAGAGATTTCCTAATGTTATTCTAGGGGTATCAACGAAGGTCGCCAGTGTGCTCGCGAAGTGGATGCTTTCCTCAGCGGAACCAGCTCCCAACTCCCAGTCACTGGTGGTATCGTCCGTCGTCCCGCCATCGACTCCGTCCCCCAGCCCACTGAGGTTGCTGCTTAATCTAGCGATGTGGGGTGCATTTACGACTTTGACGGCCATTCTCACGATAAAAATTTCATGGATAAGCTTGTGACTTAGACGGGGTTCCATGGGGTTGGTTCTCTGCGCGATTAAAAAGGCCTTCAGTACTACGCTTTCTTGAGTTTTGCTTTCTGCCTTTTATTCGATTTTTCTTTTTCATTCAGGTTTTCAAAGTGTTTAGAGCGTCTGCCATCCGGTGATCTCTCTATTTCTGCTGTAAATAGCTTTTCTGCAAATCTGACTATGTTTCATCATTATTTCAAATTTGTCCATAAAGCTGAATGTCTCGTTTTCTTTGAGCCTCTCAATGTCTTTGTGTGAACGAACAAAGAGCTGAAGAGTGTCAAGAATGTCTTTGTGTTTCTTTGGCAACTTCGTCTTGTTAGACGACTTGCATGGCCGGCTTTGATGGCTAAACTATATAATCGTCCTTATGGCCTTTGCTTTCTCGGGCCATTCCATTCCATTCATTCGTTTTATCTGATCAAGCTTACCTATTTCACAGATTCGCAAATCCTATCCATCGCAGGCATGGGCAATGAGGCTAATACGACAACCGAGGCCGCGAGTGATATCAATCCAAACGGCTTCATTACTGACCGCGAGCTTGACGGCGAGCGGCGTTCTATCCGCCACTATAATGATGGTCGAGTATCCGGGCGCCGTTTGAGTATCGAGGGTAGCCTTCGAACAAAGATGCAGAAGAACTCCACAGGGGCCGGAGGTCGTGCCAGGCCTCCCACGTCTCACCCCAGGGACCTGGGCGGTCGATCTACTCCAGCGGTTGCGTCCGGTCCTGATATCGCTGATATCACTGCTGCTATGGCCAAGCTCACTGTTGACCATCCCACTAGCCCTAAGGTAAAGAGACTCAGCAAGAGGCTGAACCTCGATGCCGATCCGGGGATTGAGACTGTGACGCTACGAAAGTTCACCCCTTCACCTACGGCTAGTATAGCCTCCTCTACGTGCAGCACTGGTAGCAGCAGTTCTGTCAATGCTAGGATAGCGGAAATTGAAAGTCGAGTAAGGGAGCACATTAGGACTCGGCTCCAGTCTATAAAGGAGGAAGATAACGAGTAATCAAGAATGATATTTGGATTGGGCAACTAGAGAATTGGAGAACATCACCCTCGTTACCTGTCTTCTATTGAATTGCTGAATGCTAACGTGTCAAAATGCACTTTAAAATAGGTCCTACAAGCTTGCCTCGCCGTTGGGCCTTTTGTATATGCACGGCGGGCGGCGACTCACAGCTTCCCAGTCTATGCCCAATGCTATGAGAGAACATGAGGTAAGGTTGTATGTATCTTTTGGGTTTCCTCTTTGATATCCCGAGACATCTTTCTTGTTTCTACGGGCTTTGAGGTCTTTGCTAAGATTGTAGTTTTTAAATCCTTTATTTATGCGGCGTTCTTCGAGCATCTCTTGAAGCGTTTTGAGTCAATCAATATATTTTAGCATCATTCCCTTCCTTCGGTAGAATATTATAGACCGTTTGGTATAGTTATAAGACCCACATAAGGACAGATCTAGGAATTCCGAGCATACAAGGCCATGTGGTGTAAAAAGAAACCGCCTCTAAAGCGCTATATGCGGATCCCCTGGCCCTCCATATGATCATCGAACAAACACCGATACATGGGAAATGGAGAGTATCATATTATACATGAGTAAATGAAACAAGATGGTGTATATCTACATATCGTAACAAGAAGAAAAAAAAGAAACAAGAAACATCATGAAACCCCCTGTTCCGCCTGTTGTTTCGCTGCTTTATCTTCAGCCTTCATTTCCTCCCACATTGCGGCAAAATCCCCCTTGAATGAGTCTTTGGCTGGGTCTAGTCGCACATCCCAGACATCTTCACTGCTGGGGCCTGTCTTGTATTTGATCGATTTCTTCCGGTTGTGATCTCGGATCTCTCTCCTGCGCAAATCTTCCGGCCAAGTTCGTGTCTTCATGCATAGCCATAGATTATCCCAGTGATCGCTGCATGACCGTAGTTCTCCATATCGATAAACATTCACAAATTGGCCTCCAAAAGACTGGCAGAAGAAGGCGTAGTCGAAGGCATTGCGGCAAGACATGGTATCTTGGTAAAGCGACTCGGGAGAGATGGGTGATGAAGGTGTTAGAGATTCTGGCGATTGTTTGCCATCAGGAGTCAGCCCTGTTCGACTCGAGAGCGATGCATCCTCAGATCTAAGATCGGCCAAGATTTGGTTGAATTCCAAGTCGGCTTGTTCATCGGGGGTCAAGGCCTTTGAGGGTGCATTCTGCTTTGTTGGCTCCGTAGGAGTTGTGGATAGAATATCCTTGGTAGCATCCTTGGGACTTGATCCCCACAGCCAGCCCATTTTGTTTCGCGAGAGGAAGAATTGGTGGATCTATCGCGACACCATGAAATCGCGAGGTCATCTTTTTCGTGGTAATCAAGATGTCATGTGACTCTGATAACCAGTCAACCGACGTCATTGATTTGGCAAGTCAATTTACACAAGTTGATCGCTCTTCCAAGCTTTGTTTTTTTTTTGTTTTTTTCTCTCTATTCGGCATGTGTTCCTAGGCAAAATGAAATCGACTCCCTTATCAAAAGGTCCATTGGCCGTTTGCTCCCCGACACGCTCTTATATCAGCGCCAATGCCTTCCGGGGGTGGAGAGCTCCGCTTTGGGGATGCTCCACGATACGAAGCACATCTTCTATCCAGTCGGGACATATTTCAGTGGGAGAAAATGAAGGGCTTGTCTATGTTAATAGTGAGCGATAATTTATGGCAAGCTATTATGTCTACACGCTAACTAGCTTTAGATATATTTCCGCACCGGTTACAATGGCTGCTGCGGGGACCCCTCAGTCATATTCAGCCTCTCGAGGGATTTTTGACACGAGTCAACAACCCAGAACTAGCAGCAGCTGACCCTACTCGTATTGTTCAACGAGCCTTGCCCAGGGATCTAGATCTGGAGATCAAAGAGGTCGTGACGAGGTACAAAGAGGGAGGCGCATTCGTGAAGTATGCCCTCAAGTCGGACATCAGCAACGAAAGTATCCAAAATGCAATCAACGAGCATTTGAAAACTAATCCCATCAAGCCCTGGTTTAATCCGATCCTGAAAGTCGATGTAGACCTTGTTCACGGAACACCGTGGATCGAAGACCTTTATCGAATCCCAAGCCAGACCCTAAAGGTGGAATTCTTGCCAACGTCCCCAGATAACTCAGCGGTCGAAATAACCCAAGAGTCCCTATACTCAATGTTCCGACCTTACGGCAAACTTCTAGACATCCAAACCCAGCCCTCAGATTCGAAGGTCGAACCACGATATGCAATTTTGCGATTTGAGCGCCCTCGATTTGCCGTGATGGCAAGAAACTGCATGCATGGATTTATTGTCTCCGAAGAAGCGGGGGGTGGCAAGTCCGGTACAAGGTTCAAGATCAACTACGAGCGCAAGATCAAACTGTTTATGATCAAGGATTGGATTTTGAACCATCCGAGACTAGTGATCCCTGCTATAGCTGCTCTGATAGCTACAATCACGGTCATTATCTTCGATCCAATTCGCACTTTCTTTATCACGCTCAAAATCAAGTCGTCGTTCCAGAGCGAAGAGAATCCAGTGTTGCAGTGGGTTCGCAAACAAGCCAGCAAAGCGAGCATGTTCTCATTTGGGAAGCGAAAGTCGGACCCACGAGGTCTAGCGGCTATTTGGGAAGACCGACAAGTAGAAATTGCGCAACTGCGAGCCTGGTTGACGGAGACTGCGGAGACTTTTATTGTTATCTATGGTCCTCGGGGCTCAGGGAAACGCGAGCTAGTTTTGGAACAAGCTCTGAAAGAGCACAAGTATAAGGTCATCATTGACTGCAAGCAAATTCAAGATGCTCGGGGTGATACAGCCAAGATCTCACGAGCAGCCGCGCAGGTTGGCTACCGACCGATTTTCTCTTGGATGAATAGCATCAGCAGCTTCATTGACCTTGCTGCGCAGGGAATGATTGGCACCAAGGCTGGCTTCTCTGAAACGCTAGATGCGCAGTTAAGCAAGATCTGGCAGAATACTGGTGTCGCTATGAAACGAGTCGCCTTGGAAGGTAGACGAAAGGAGGACAAAGATTTCAACATGTCCGAAGACGAATATCTAGAGGCTCACCCTGAGGTGAGACCTGTCGTTGTAATTGACAATTTCCTCTATGATGTGGACGATAGTGTCGTGCTCGACAAACTTACTGAATGGGCGGCTGGTCTGACATCCGCAAACATCGCCCATGTCATCTTCTTGACGACTGATTCCTCTTTTGCAAAGCCATTGAGCAAAGCAATGCCTAATCAAGTGTTCCGCACAATTGCCTTGGGTGACTGCTCGCTTGAAGTTGGTCGTCGTTTCGTGTTGAGTCATCTGGATGCAGAGGCAGGCGATGGTGACGATGAACAGAATGCAAGGCGCAAAGAGACGCTTCGTGGCTTGGATTATTGTATCAAGATGCTGGGTGGTCGAGTTACTGACTTGGAGTTCATGGCCCATCGGATTGAGGCTGGAGAGACCCCTGAAGGTAATTCTTATGCATTTTGTTCCTACCTCGAGAATTCTATTAACCATTGCATAGCTGCTGTGGACCGTATTGTTGAACAATCAGCATCTGAAATCCTGAAGATCTTCATCCTCGGAACGGAGTCGATTGCGCCTCAATGGACCCGTGAACAGGCGTGGTATCTGATCAAGTCTATAGCCCATTCTAAGGATGGAACCTTGTTGTACAACAAAGTCCTCCTCGACGATATATTCAAGGACAACGGCGAGGCCACTCTCCGAGCACTAGAGCAAGCAGAGCTCGTCTCCATCGGAACAGACAAAGGATTCCCTCGATATGTCAAGCCGGGAAAACCCGTGTATCGCGCTGCTTTTCAACGTCTAGTTGCAAACAAGACCCTGCAGGGCCGCCTTGATCTGTTAATTCTCTCACAGCTCATCGGCAACGAGAATTCAAGTATCAAGAAGTATGAGGAGGAACTGCGGGTCCTTGGCTCGCTGCCCAAACACCCCTGGGAGCTAACATCGCGAGTCGAGTGGCTTCTGCGCAAAGTTCACGGATCGCAATCGAAGATTCTTAAGTATGAGAGTGAAAGTGCTACCTTGTCCAAGGGTTTGCAGAAGGAGAATTGATCTTTTAGCTACTATCTTAATCTTACTCCAATAGTACTCTATTACTATTAACCCTATGGTACTGAACCCTGTATTGTCTTTGTTTTGACTCGTGTTCTACGACCATGAATTTATCATTGGTATACATAGATCTGTCGGTCTTGAAGAAGTATGACTGCGAACCAAATGATATCAACTTGGCTCCGACTATCCTAGCTGACAGCCTCGAGCTTAGTCAGCCAGAAAAAGACCCGTGGACACCTCCGTTTGCCATCATGTCCCTTCACCCCCTTCACCTTGGATATATTTATTTTTGAAAAAAAATCTCAGGAATCAATTCAAACTGTCTGTTATACCCCTAATATTTACCTCGAGCCCTTGAATGGGTGCTGGCGCTGTAAAATTGTGTTGTCTTGCAGTGCAGGGTTTATTTTTAGGGAACATTGATTCAACCATAATGGAGAGGTACGAAGCCTTGGATCTTATAAAGGCCATCCGTGAGAAATATTTCGGTATAAATTGGTCAACAGTTTTCGCTGTGGTGGTGTTTGTATGCATCACCACTCGGATTATCTCGGGACTTCAAAGTCGACGTGAGCGAGAGCCTTCAAAATCACAGACGGTGCGATTAGCGCCTTATTGGTTTCCCTGGATTGGACATGGCCCTGCCTTGTTATGGAATCATCTCACCTTCTTTACAAGAATTCGGTTGGTCTATACCACTATATTGCCATTCTACGTTGCTAATAAGATTATAGGGAATCTATGAATGAGCCTGTCTTTGGCATTTACATTCGCGGTGTGAAGCACAATGCTGTGGTTACTCCATCTATGATGAAAACTGTTTTATCTGTCAAAGCTGCCACATCACACAACCAGGTGCTCGATCGGGCTCTGCAAAACGTCTTTGGCGACCGCGGCCTCATCCGCAATTTGGATTTGGATCGTCACCAAGGAGTTAGCGACAAGGCTTCTACCATTCTCAACGAAGACGCTTTTGTCACCGAGGCTTCGTCTACTATTACTCGTTTGGTACAGCGTGACATGCCAAATCTGGTGAGCTTCTGCCGGAGCATTGTTGACCAATACCCCTGGGAGCGTGGGATCAGTGGAGTTGAAGTTCCCGATGAAGGGGAACAGACAGTCTGCGAAGCCAATTTGTTTGCACTCGTCAGCAATTTTATTGGTCATGTCACTTCTACTTTCCTAATGGGCGAGGCGTTTGTGGAGAATTTCCCTAATCTCTCGGAAGACCTTGGAAGAATTGACGATTGCTTTGTGACATTGTTCGCAGGCACTCCTCGCTGGGTCCCTCATCCAGCGGCTTCAGCAGGGCATGCGGCTAGTGATCGGCTTCGCCATATCTTTTCGGTCTTTCACCGAGCCTTTACTGCTTGGGACGATGGGATTGATCCGGGCATTGAACTGCGTGATCTTGACGATGTCTCTGAACTGGTCAAAGATAGGATGCGGACTTTCCGCAAATTGGAGCTATCTCCAGGTGCCAGTGCTGCAGGGCACTTGTCTCTATATTATGATTTGATTGAACACACGACCAAGATCACTTTTTGGACAATTGCTCATCTCTTTGCCGAACCTTCCCTTCTTGATCAAGTCCGCAAAGAGATTGCCTCTTGCGTGGTGGCTTCCAGACTAACTCGTGAGGAAACCGGTTTCCCCTTTGATGAACCTCCTCGTCTCTCCTTGGATATTGAAAAAGTGCTCACATCTTGTCCGCTATTCCGAGGGTGTTACTATGAGACTGTGCGCCTTCATTCGGCAGGAATTTCGTTCGAGAAGCTGGCGTCTGATGTGACACTTTTCGAGTCCGCAGAAGAAGCCGCCTATGGTCTGACGGAGCCCCGTACATACAAGATTCCAAGGGGCGAGAATATCATTGTGCCCCATGGAGCCTATTACCACGATGCTCGATACTTCTCAAATCCGGAGCAGTATGATCCTCTACGATTTCTCGTGACTGATCCTGCAACGGGAAAACAACGGGCAGAACCAAGCATGCTTACTCCCTTTGCGGACGGGCTTTATGGATCGACAAACAATGGCTTCACCGAGAGAGCTATCTTGACTTTCACTGCTGGCATTGTGGCCTTGTGGGATATTGAGCCAACAAGTGGTAAATTTCTCTCAGTTCCAGGGCACAAGACTAGCTGGGGGGCTTCCCGACCGACCAAGGAGCTGCGAGTGAAGATGAAATTGAGGGTATAGATTGCATGGGAGCATTGCATGGCATTTTATCATTGAGAGATAGAGAGAGACTTGTGAATTTAATTTTATCGACCCCATATACTCCTCAAAATGGCAGCAGGGACTATGATCTGACAACTCTAATCACATCCACATCTGGACTTCGCCAGGGTCTAACATCCAATGGAGATGTTCATTTCTCCCTCTTTCTCCGCAAAGTCTTTATCAAGGCACTCGGATATTCGGAACATGCGCTGCTACGGCCCATTGTGGGCATTATCAATACTTTCTCGGGGTTCATTCCCTGCCATACCAATGTGCCCCAGCTCATTGAGGCGGCCAAGCGCGGCATGCAACTCAATGGAGGGCTGGCAATGAAATTTCCTACCATTAGTGTTGCCAAATCATTTTCACATCCCACCAGCATGTTCTTGCGGAATCTTATGAGCATGGATACGGAGGAGATGATCCGGGCCCAGCCGTTAGATGCCCGTATAATGATCGGGGTGGGTTCCAATCGTTTTACTTTTTAGCATTGATCTGCTGTTATGTGGGAAGAAGGCACTGACAGAATTTAGCGTGTGATAAAACCGTTCCTGCTCAGTTGATGGGTGGCATCTCTGCCAACAAGCCAATCCTACCACGGATCACCATAGTGTGCTGGTCTACGAAGAAGAACATTGGCCCGGTTAGAAATCCAGGTATGCCAGAGGCTGGTCTTATACCGATTCCAAAGAAGCTAGCAGAGACAAGAGCCAAGTATATGCTACGACTCTCAGATGGTTGAATGTCAGGGACCGCGGGCGGAACCATTATCCTCCATATCTCGCCTGAAGCTGCGCTGCCAGAGTCACCATTTGGTGTGGTGGAGACCGGTGACTTGATTATCTGCGATATCGAGACTAGAAAGTTGCACTTTGAAATTCCCGAAGCATTATTGCAGACTCGAATCGAGAAACGCAGACAGAGTCTTGTAAGAGAGACGCAGGCAAGAAAGCAAAGAAGAGGGTTACCGCGGGTTGTATGAGCGATCAGTGAATCAAGCACAAGAGGGAGCAGACTTTGATTTCTTAACAGCTGGAAGTGCCCGCATGTAGATTATATGTCAGGTACCAATTCAATATTAAACAACCTTTGATCAATCGAACCTTGGAATGCCTGGAGAAAAAGGGGCCCTTGCCCTGAGCCCTGAGCCCTATCCCATTACCTAATTGGGCTACATCGATCAAGGCGCGTAACGCGGACGCGTCTGACCTTGCAGATCCCTGGCTATTTGCGATTCACCAGATTAAGATCGAACGATGCTCCAGACTTTCTAGTTGCAACTTGGTTGAATTATCTACGTCAGGTCTTGTTTGCAATGAGTTTCGACCATCTTCGCCCGCGGGGGCGCCCAGCCCGTAAGTCATCCTGATGACCTGGGGAGACCAATACTTACTTACCACGCGGCTTTCATATAGACACGCCCGGCACAACAATATTGGCCTACACACCTGACGGACGACGGATCATTACTGGTGGCTCTAACTCGGCAATTCGTATTTACACGGTCGGCGAAGATGGAGAGCCCAAGACCATCGACGAAGGTGTTGACGCGCATTTCGGCATTGGTGCTACAGTATGTTCGAACAGAAGACCCAGAATGCACCGAAGGAACTGACGGGATTGCTAGAATCGGTCTTTCATCATGGGTGCTGAGGATGGAACAGTCTGGAAGTACGACATTATGTCGGGCAAGATGCAAAACTTGCTTGTACGATGCGCTTTGCCGGTTAGGGACATTGCAGTGACGAGAGATGGGGAATGGGCCGCAGTAGCAAGCGAGTAAGTCTTGCCTCGATTTTGCTAATAATTAGATGCTAACATTCGTGGACTAGTGAGCTCACAGTCAAGATTGTGAAAGTTGACGATATGACGCAAGTCAGGTATCTCCGGGAACAGTCCAAAGGAACGAAGCATGTCACATTTGATCCCAGCGGCCGATATGCGACAGTATCTGGCACAGATGGAATTCTCTATATATACTCTATGCACGAAGAGGAGCCGGAGCTAGTCCGCAAACTCGATGGAGTGATTCGACGACTGGAACCAGATGCCGAGGCGACATCAAGAGCAGTATGGCATCCCGATGGTACTGCATTTGCTTCTGCGGAAGCAACCAGAGATATCTCTATCTATTCAACATCGGAGTGGAAGAAAGAGAAAACATTTGCTGGTGGTCATACCGGCGACATCACGGCCTTGAGCTGGGCCCCGAACGGATCTCTTCTGGCGTCTGCAGCGGCAGATGGATACATTGTGCTATGGGAAGCAAAGACGCAAAAGATCTTGCAGCGATACGATTTTGGAAATGTCATGAACATATCCTGGCACCCGACCAAGAACTCGCTTTCATTCACAACTTCAGACGGAGAGCTTTTTATTTACGATAACTTTGTGCCGAAGGATCACGAGTCTCTACTGCAGAAACCGCTGCAGGCTGCTCCTATCTTGCCCGGGCCTCTAGGCGAGATCTCCAACAATGTTGGTCGAACCACACTAGCGGAGCGGTCCAAGGAGGCCATCCAGCGAGTGGCGAGAAGAGGAACTCCAGACTCGCTGGATGATATTCTTGGTGGAGATGACCAGATGATGGATTTCGTTGAGGACGATGATGGGGCTGGTTATGCTGATGAGGAGCTAAATCCGTATGGGAAGCGGCCAAACGATCATCTCGATGACCTCGGCGGTACCAGTAACAAGCGCCTTTACTCTGGCTTTGAGAAGCCCAAGGCCCATCCGCCTCTTCAACCCGGTAGCACGCCTTGGGCTGGGAGTAGAAGATATCTCTGTATGTTCTTGTTCCAACTTCACTGAAGTGGGTTTGCTAACTTGGCCAGGTCTGAACTTGACGGGGGCTGTCTGGACTGTTGACCAAGAGACACATCACACCATTACTGTAGAATTCTATGACCGAGAAGCTCACCGAGACTTCCACTTCACTGATCCATATATGTACGACAAGGCTTGTCTAAGTGAGTTTTCTGCTTATCTTGTCTTTTTGTCTCGGTCTTTTCACTGATCAAGTATAGACGACAACGGAACACTTTTTGCCAATAACCCTTCGGATGGTAGTCCAGCCACTATCTTCTATCGACCACACGAGACATGGACCACGCGAGCGGACTGGCGGACTGAATTGCCTGAGGGAGAACAAATTCGAGGTGAGACTTAAAATGGCTATATTCAATCTAATCATCCCACTAATGCTCGTGTCATCAGCTCTGGCGCTCAGTGATTCATACATTGTCGCGGTGACATCAAAAGACTATGTTCGAGTGTACACTCTCTTTGGGACTCCTTTCAGGGTGTATAGACAGAAGAGCCAAGCCGTGACATGCGCGGCCTGGCGCGACTACATTATGAGTATCGGAAACGGCCCTATAGGAATTGATGGCCACGCGACCTTACGATACACGGTGGAGAATGTCAAGCGCGACGAGATTTGCCAAAACGAAGATACTGTCGCCCTTCCGGAAGGGGCTTCCCTGAAGAGTGTTTTCTTCTCCGATAATGGGGTATGCGCCATCCAAACAAGAGAGTTGAATACGGAATTAACCATCTTCTTAGGATCCTTGTATCTATGACTCGACTGGCGTCCTACTAGTTCTGCAACACTGGCGCACACCCGGCCAAGCCCGATGGGTACCACTCTTAGACACGAAGCAAATGGCACGTCTCGCGGGAGGGCGGAAAGAAGAAACGTACTGGCCAGTGGCTGTTGCACAAGACAAGTTCCACTGTATCATTCTCAAAGGTGGCGACAAGAACCCTTACTTCCCGCGGCCGCTACTCAGTGAATTCGACTTCCAAGTCCCGGTTGCCAGTGCTCCACCGAAGGATTCTAGCGAATCTGAAGAACCGACAGCCGAGGGTACCCGTTTCGAAGAATCATTCGTACGTGGAAATGTACTTTTGTCGCTCTTCCGCGACCTTCTCTCGTCGACTAATGCGACGGCAAGCCAGCGTTCTGACTTGGCGCGGAGGGAGCTCGACTTGGATAAGAGCCTGCTGCAGATGCTGGCCATTGAATGCAGGGAGGGCGAGGAGCGTGGTATGAAGGCGCTAGAGCTGGTAGCCTTGATGACAGACCGCAACGGTAAGATGCTCGAGGCGGCCGCTAAGGTTGCACAGCGTTATGGACGTGGTGTTCTAGAGGACAAGATCCGGGATCTGGCTGAACGACGTGTTATGGGAATGGGAGACGATGATGAACTAGCTTGAAGTTGAGATTCTTTAATAATATGTTGACTTGGTCCCTGTCAATTAGACCTGTAGACCTGTAGACCTGTAGACCTGTAGACCTGTAGACCTGTAGACCTGTAGACCTGTAGACCTGTAGACCTGTAGACCTGTAGACCTGTAGACCTGTAGACCTGTACAACTGTCATAGATTGTACTATTCAGTGAATATTAGTTGTATAAAAATTGTGTACCAGAGCATTGCGATTGGCTCCCGCGACGTCATTTTCCCCGACTCCCCCGACTCCGAGACTTCAAGCAACTTCAACCTTCAACATCTCTACATGGCTTGACACATACTAAAATTAGACTGCACCTGAAATGCAGAATGCCGAAGCTGGTCTCTCTGCGCACGTCTCTTCCCAATCAGCCGAAGAGCACTGTCTCTAGCCGGCTTTTTGCTTCGGTTTCGCGACAGCGACTGGCGCAACTTCGTCATGGCCTTCTCAATGAGCCCTGGCTACCCCCGGCTTCAGTCACACCTCTCTCAATCACATACTTCTCCCCAGCTTGGGTGCGGAGGGAGCTTGGGGAAGGCCCTCGGAGAACCGATCACAAACCGCCAGATGAAAGAACCTTGAAACTCGGAAAAAGTGTGTACTCACTATCTTCTCACGCATTTTCAAAAAGGAAAAAGCCATCCAGCTAATTACCAAAGCTTTACGAACCCTCTCACCCCTCTTATCGACCATCTTGTACAATACCTTACCCACCGAAATCCTCGCTCCAAGTGTCAATCTTCACCTATTCCCATCCACACATCCACACCTCCCCACTGTCAAAGGACGAACACTCTATCGGGCAGCGTTATGGACTGTTCCGGTAGCATGGAGTAGCGTACCATTGGTTGGAAATGTGAAATTGCAAATTCTCAGCGAAAGGATCGTACGCGCCGGAACGCTGCTCGACCCCACACATCACGGCGCCCACCACGACTGCGGCGATGAGCGCCTACTAGTACGATGGAAAACCGAACCACGAACAGACAGCCGTCCCTTCCATGGCCCAGCTTCGTCAAATAACAATTCCAAAACCTCGAAAACTGCTGAATCCTCACCAAATGGTCACCTCTCAGCTTCCACAAACGGGTCGAACAAAGGCCTGAGCGTCCTTCTCGGCGGTGAAGAGCCTATTTTCAAACTGTCAAAGGAAGAGCAATTCACCGGTATCTTTATTTTCTCTTTCGATGAGGAGGGTCGTATCCTGACTCATACTATTGAGCATGCCGATGAAGCGGACGGCTGGGTCCGGACTGCTAAATTCGTGACTCTCACAGACTGGCTCATTGGCAAAGCGCGTGGGTCGTTGGACCCGGCTGTCAATGCTGGACTTGCCATGGCGACTGGTCAAAATCATGGGTTTGCTCCTGGTAATGACCGGAGATCATGACTGTACCCTCATATTCAATCACACCTTGAGCGAATCTCTCATTAACTGAAAAATCCCCAATGCAATGAAAGAATATACAAGAACTGCTGTGTTTATGTATTCTTTTCTAACTTTTTGGTGTATTATGTATTTTCATTTTTGTTCGAATGGTCTTTTTTTTTGGATCCAAGGCGCATATGGCCAACGACGTCTGGTCATGGATGTCAAAGGATGAGCTATTTTGATATTGAAACCCTCTCCTTCACTTGAGCTGGCTTCCTTAACACATGATATCACCACTCTTCTGTATATTATACCCTGCACTAAAGAAACCAGCAAGCTAATAAAACCGCATTTTATACATGTAAACGTCAAAAGGAAAAGAGGAAGATGGAGGGACTTTTTGACGCTGATACTGTTCTCTCAGAAGTTTGATATATAAAAAAAGGTAATAGTCAGACATTGGGATCTTTATATTAAGCATGATTCCTACAATGCTCCTCTTATGTACTTACGTAAATTACTCTGTCTTTTTGTGTACAGCAGGCGACTTCAATAAGCCAAAAACCGCAACTGTAATGACACACATGGCAAACCCGCCAGCGGTATAAGCGGCCTCACGGCCAGCCCACCAAAACAGAGAGCAGAACACAATAGGACCAGTCGCCCTACCAGCCTGTCCCCAACCCCGCAAACGACCCATAACCGCGCCGCGGTCTGCGTCTTGCGCTTCGAAGCTGCCCAGGCTGTTGAGTGACGTGACAACCGTAGCGGTTGTTATCGCCAGAAGAGCACCGGCAGCATAGAGACCCGAGGGCGAAGAAACGCGAGCAAGACAGAAGAATGAGACGGTACACGCCACAACACCCGCACGGAGTGTAATCAGCGGCGGGAGACGGCGCACCAGCGTACCTTGAAGGAGGGAGGCGACCAAGCCCATTAGGGACAAGAGACGTCCATTCAATGCGGCCGGGCTGGCTGTTGTGGCTGACCCTGCATAGAGCGTTGTAGTCAAGAAGGGGAGGGAGAACTCCAGACCGGAGAAGGGCAGTAGGAAGAGGAAGTGGAGGGTATTGAGAAGGGCCGGGTTGTTTGTATGGGTGCGCTTGGAGGGGGCACTATCATTCTCTTCTGTCTTCTTACTCGGCGCATTATTCTTTTCAGCGGGGGTACTCTCGCCCTCTATCTGAAGCGTGGTCAAACGGGGATGTGTCTCGGGCAAACAGGTCCAAAGATACACAGTCTCAATAAAGATCAGAGCAAAGGATACAATTGCAGCGACAATAAACGGGTTCTCGGCAACCATGTCGATACTGCTGAGCGCTGCACCTAGGGCCGGCCCAAAAGTGAATGCGACGCTGAAACAAGCCCCAATTAAGGCCATGGAGGAGCCGCGTCGCTCCTCGTCTGTAATGTCCGCCACGATGGCGTTGGCCATTTGCACATTTGCTTCACTCAAGCCGCCGACAATACGACTGGCGAGGAACGTACGGAAGTCCCTGGCTGACACCCAAAGTGCAACGCTCAAGAGGTTGCCAAGCATGGAGGTGAGCAGGGCGCGACGGCGACCATGTCGGTCAGATAGACGGCCTATGACGGGGGCGGTGAAGGCTTGGAGGAGAGAGAACAATGAGCCAAGGGCTCCGCCGAGGAGTACGATATCATAACGCGAGTCAATGGGGCGTGCGAAGGAGTTTTTGTAGGCGTTTAGGTATTGGAATATGCGGTTGAGAAGGGAATTCGGGGATGGATCTTGCGCGCGATAATATGATAACAGTGAAGGGAAGAGTGGCAGAATAAATGTAAAGGAGATCTGAAGGCATTTTGTTAGTTTGAGTAAGATTGTTAGCTTAGTTAGAGGGGTTAGCTTGATCTTACCAAATCTAACAACAGCGAGAGCATCAACACCTTCAGCACCTCCTTACGTTGGGCGCCAGCAATGGCCATTGTTCCTGGAGCCGTATATACACTTAAAGATGTAAGGAGGGAGAAGAGAAGCCAAAATTTTCAGAATGACAAGAATGACAAGAATGTCAAGAAGTTGACACTTGTACAAGAGTACAAAGACTATTTTAATCAGATTGAATCCGCCAGGAGCTCCACTGGGCGTTATGCATTTCCTATCGTGGGTTAGCGTCCTGCCCCTGACGCTAGTAATAACGGAATATGCGTATTTTAAGAGCCTTTCATGCGTATTTGCGTATTCGGTTATTTTCATGAGGTCATGCATAATTGCTCTGCACTTGATTCGGTCTTGTGCACTCCGTAAGAGCCATTACATTACGCTAATGCAAGCTAGGCTCGAAGAGGTAACTCGGAGAAACCCTGTTTCCTCAGGAGGTCATATCACGTGACAGTATCTACATCCATACATGTACTACCATCGGTCATTGACGATAGCCCATTCAAGTAGTAGACCTTGTTCTATCAAATCAAAGAAGCCCATATTAAAAAGATAATCTTATTATCTAAGGGAAATCTTGGAAAGTAATGGTGCACTCATCATGATCAATTTCGATCTATGCCCGACCTAAGCCTGTCCACCGGTCCGTTCACAAGCGCCGATAAAACAATAGCCATAGAATACATATGTATGTCGTGGGAAAAGCTCACTGGGGATCGGGAATATGCACGCTGAAAAGAAATTGCAGGACATAGTCAAGAAGACTTTGGCAAAGCCAGACGAAGAGATCAAAGTAACTCTCCGTGAAGAAAATTCGTTGCATTCGTGAGCCATCACATCGGACCTGAAATCGCTGAGGCCAGTCCCGAGAGAACAGACCCAGAAATCCCTCGTTGAAACACCAATTTCGAGACAAAATCCCAAAACAAGCAGGTTCCAACTGACATCCTAGGATTGCCACTCTTACTCGCTGGAAGCTGGGGCATCCGCCGAGCCAGAGGCAGGGCCGCTTGCACCGCCACGACCACGTCCGCCACGACCACCTCGTCGTCCACCACGTCCACGGCCCTCACCAGCACGGCCCTCACCTCCACGGCCCTCACCTCCACGGCCCTCGCTACCACGTCCCTCGCCACCGCGACTCTCACCAGAACGCTTAGCGTCATTCCGGCCTCGGCCACCACGCTGTCCGTGACGGCGGCGTCCACCAGACTTGGCTCCATTCTCGCCCTGAGTCGAAACATCTGCGCCAACGGAACCGTTGTTCAAACCCGCATCAGCACTAGCCGGAGTAGCCTGGAGGCCAGTGTCAGTCTCATCAGGGTTGCGAGGAAGCTTCACCCATTCGCTGCTCTCATCGGAAGTAGGAGCCCAGGTCTGCTCCGCAATAGAGTTTCCAGCATCAGAAACTAGAGTCTGCGCAGGAGGAGCCAGCTGATCGGCTTGGGAAGCCGCAGGCTCAGCCTGAGCGCCGAAAGAGGTATCCTGGAGCTCGGTGAGTCCGGCGTTAGCCACGGTAGGGTCGGTCGTAGGGTCGGAGGTTGGGATCGCTTCCGAGGCAACTTCAGGAGTCTCCTCGGGAGGAGCGAACTTGTCAGAGGCTTGCTTCACATCACCATCTAAGAGATCTAATGTCAGCAAGTGAAATGATATTTGGTGGTGGGGGTGAGAGTGGGGGATTCATTACTGACAGGTAAAATCAAGAGTAGTCCCCTCAACAGCATTGACCTTCTCATCGGCACCCTCAGCAATCTTCAGTAGGGAATTGACTGCAGATTGGTTGCCAGCGTACACCTCGAACAAAACACCCTCGAAAGCACGGCTCTCAGTGGTGACGGCATCACCGTCGCGTCGAAGGATGGCCGCGGCGCACAAGAATTTAGTCACAGTGTAGAATTGCTGGCGCAGTGTTTCCTTGGAGGCCTCTGTCGCATCGGCAATGGCGTTATTACGGACAGCTTCGAGCTCCGCCTCATGCGCCTTAACAAGCGCAGCCTTCTGAGCAGCCAGACGGTCCTCGTATTGGGCAGCGAATTGCTTGTAGTGACCAATCTGCTCCTCGGTCTGGGCAATGGTAGCCTGAAGGGTGGGTTTCTTAAGGGCCTGGGCCTTCTGGTCGTTGTTAATCTTCTTTTCCTCAATCAGATCATCGAGCGACTTGTCTGGGTTTTCGGCGATGATGGTGTCCACTTTGGCAAGGGAGTTCTGGTAAAAAAAAAACAGCTATGTTAGAAATATATGAAAAGAAAACAATTGAAACTCAGGGACATTGCATAATGACTCACCAACTTCTTCATGGCATTGCGAAGTGTCCTAAACGGGGCATACAGTTAGTTAGATGACTTTCACTTGCGCAAGGAAATAACCATGCAACCAGGGTATAAAAATTTTTTGAACATACTTCTGTAGCTCCTTCAAATAGCTGCTCTCTTGGCCATCAGAAATAGAGATAGGACTCTCTGGGTCCTTGCAGACGCTTGAAGCTCGGGAGCCTTTCTCCTCGTCCTTGAGCTTCTGGGTAGCGGAAGCGGGAGGCATGATGGGAATGTGGGTAACACAAATATTAAAGTATTTCCGAAAAGCTTGTACAGGTCTGGAATGAAGAATTAAACGTGATAACGTCGAAGAAAAGATGGGTGTTATGAGGAAGAATCAACATGCGGGTCGGGAAGCCCTTTCTTGGTCGGTGTGGCCCACTGGCTTTGGGCTCTCTCTCTTTACGCGTTGTTGGCGCAACTTGAGCAATCAAGCAATCACAGTCCTAGCTTATATCTATAAATGTGCAAAATTTACCAGGCAAGTGATTCATTATTTGATCATTTCTGCCATTGTATTGCTCCAGGGTATCATATTCACATTCGCCCACAACGCCATAATATCACAAAATGCAAACCCATCTTAGTACAGTATCGCCTCTCGCCTTTCATATCCATGCTAGGAACCTTGGAAAGGTCTTCACCATGGTGATGGATCGAGGGTTATATCCTGGGCCCTTCTATCCCTGGAATTTGCGCAGTGTTTTCTAAAGGAACCCATATCTATCAGCTATATGTTCTTACGGGACTTCCAAAAAAACTTTTAGATTGACCTTAAACAACTCACCTCAGTGACTTTGCGCACAGTATTCGCTGAAATAATCTTCTCGCCAGACTTGCGAGACCGAATCGACGCCTCGCGCATTAACCTACAATGTGTTAGTTCTTTGCCAGTTCAATCATGTCGGCGGCAAGATCGCGAATCGGAGGGTTGTGACCGATGGACCAAGCCACAAGGATAGATGAAGACGCACTCTTGCATGAAGAGCATGTAGTCTAAGAAGATCTATAAAGCTAGTATTAGGAACTGGATAATAGAGAAGCCTTCATATTGGGAAGACTGCATACCAGGATATCAGCATTCTTGCTCACACTCCGATTGGAGTGGGCCTTGACAATGCGCTTGACTGTTCCTCGTGGATAGAGTTTCTGAGCTGCGGCCATGATGAGTGAAATAGGAGAGATGGTGAAGCGGAAGATGGTCGTGTGCAATGTTCAATGTTTACCCCCCAAAAGGATGTGGGGGAGCTCCGGGGTTTCTGATTTGACCGAATACCGTAATGATCTGTTTCTTATGTAATTTGGTATTTGTATTTCTGGCATGTCCGAGACATGTGATATTGTACATCATACGATGTAAGTAAATGTTGATTATTATTCTTTGATGCAACTGTATATTGCTAATGTACACTTCAACGCAGTCGCCGAAGAATTCGCCAGGCTGAAATACCAGCAACTGAACCAATGGCTACACGCCAGGCCAGGAAAACCCAGATTGCCACGCGCAAGCGGTCATAATACCCGCGGAGCATGATCCCAACAGCATAAGAAGTCCCATCTGTTGTTTTGTCTGTCGGTCCATAATATCTTCCCACTCCGAGACCACCGATGCCCACTTCATTGTGATCATAGTCAACGTTCGTCTCTTGTGTGACTGAGAGTGCGGCCGTTTCGCTATCAGCGGCCGTGTTACTAGGACGAGCACCCGATCTCACATTGAGTGCATTACGTTTCCGCAGGTTATAAGTCACAATGCTTACTATCAGCCGCAGATCAGGCACGGTAAATGTTGGGTATTTCCATAACTGCACAGCCTGGTGGGGAGGGAGCATATCCAAGAAATCAGCCAGGATGCCGAGGGTGAGACCCCAGAGCAGCAGTGGGCGAGCAGTATGACTTGAATCCGCTTGCTCATTCAGACACCATCCCTTGAAGCGCTGGGCCAGAGAAGGTTTGGGCGTATTCTCTTCAGGAATGAATCCTGGAGTTGTAGTGCATTGAGTGGTTTCCGACGGGAGGAGCCTCACGGCCGAAAACTGCATCCAGCCCATCAGAGACCGAATTGCAAGACGAGTCAAAAACCCGCCTTGTCGAGCGAAGCGCTGCGACATATCCACATATTCCACGGTCCGCAGCGATGGTGATAGGAGGGCGCGTAGGGGAATCCAATGTGTCGATGCTACTTCTGTGGGCTGCAATCGAAGGGTCGGGGAATCGCTGCGAGTCGTGAGGAAGACGAAGGGACAAAGAACCATCAACCTACGATTGAAGTCAGTAATTCAGTTCTTAGAGAAAGTGAATGGGCGTTCGTACGGTTCGGACCCCCAGCTAGTAGTGACCACCCGCTCAGGGAGATTGCCCACACATATGGTATCCTCCCTTGTCAAATCTAATCCGATTTCCTCTGATGCTTCCCTGATAGCTGCAGATTTATCATCTATATCTTCTGGGTCTCGCTTTCCGCCTGGTAGGGCAACATGACCAGTCCATCGGTCCCCCACGCGCGAAGCACGCTTGATGAACAGAACCTCCGGTTCACCATACCGGACCCATGGCTGTGAAAAGAACTCATCTAAACGTTGTTGGACTGGTTGAGAAGCGTCTTTTGTGAGGTTTGAGCTGGGCCAATGGTCATAGGTTGGTCGTACCCGAATAATCAAGGCAACCGAGGCGCGTTTTTTGCACGTTGGGGGGTTTGGGACGTAGGGATAAGGTTGACGGTGTAGCTCAGCTAATACGCCATGCAGATGATGGGATAGCCCCGTTTGTGCAGACTTGGTCTCCATCGAGGTATCTAAGGTATCTAATATTTATATATCAAAGGGTCCTTGGGTTGAGAATATCGGAGAGCCCATGTGCACGTACCTTTCTCCGGTCCCGACGGGGCGATATCGGTCTAGCCCGTAGTCCAGTATTCGTGTATTGTAAAATAACCATACAATACCAACGTAATATAGATTATCCGACTCCCTAGTCATTCACTAATTCATTGCTGGACTCTGATTGGTCCCACCCAACGAGCACGTGCGTCTATCGCTGGCTATCGAACGCTTTCAGCCTGGAAGCTGCGACATTGTCCATCGCTTAATTTCAAGCTAAAGGAGCTATTTTTTTGGGGGGGGTGTCTGCGCATATTTTTCGATCTACTGAATATCAGGCTCTTACTTTTTTTTTTCTAAACGATCATCCGCAATTCTTTGTCGTTTATCCCCTTTTATCCCTTCTGATATCCTCCAATCAGAGGTGCACATCACCTGGCCATCTGTGAGTAACAACCGCGCAACGCCATTTACAACCGGACCGGCTCAAAATGCGGTTTGGGAAAACCCTCCGTGCTGCGGTGTATCCTCCCTGGAAAGGAAAGTACATTGACTACACCAAGCTCAAGACCTTGCTGAGAGAGAATGATGTCACCCGGAATGGAGAAGATGCCAGTGACTCCGATGACGATCAATGGACTGAGCAAGATGAGGAAGCCTTTGTACAAGAACTACTCAATGTAGAACTGGACAAAGTAAATTCTTTCCAAGCAGAGATGTCACAGCAACTCCGAGAACGGACAACAGCATGTGAAGTTAAACTACGACCCTTGGCATCTACTCCCGAGCAAGAATTGCCTGTCCTCGATGAACAGCAGAAAAGGGCTATTGCCTCAGAAGTTCTGCAAGAACTCGATAACATCACCAAGGAAGTCAGTGCCTTGGAAAAATACAGCCGAATCAATTTCACTGGCTTCCTTAAGGCTGCAAAGAAGCATGACCGCAAACGAGGAGCCCGATACCGGGTGAAACCTTTGCTCCAAGTGCGACTGTCGCAATTGCCATTCAACTCAGAAGACTATTCGCCGTTGGTCCATCGACTCTCGGTGATGTACTCCTTTGTTCGAGAGACCCTTAGCCATGACATCGTGCAACCAAGGGAAACAGAGCATGGATTTGGCCGTGAGACCTATTCGTCTTACAAATTCTGGGTTCACTCAGACAACGTTTTGGAGGTCAAGACTCACATCCTTCGTCGATTGCCGGTTCTTATCTACAGGCCGGGAACTTCCAAGGACCTCGATACCATCACTGAAGACCCCACCATTACCTCCCTCTATTTTGATTCCCCTCAGTTTGATCTCTACAATCAAAAAGTCGCACGAGCACCTGAAGCCGGATCTTTGCGACTGCGCTGGACGGGATCACTAAAAGACAAACCCACTATCCAATTGGAAAAGAAGATTGTCACCGACGACGACGAAAGTCGACAAGTCAAGGTACAACTCAAAGACAAACACATTAAGGAATTCTTGGACGGCGAGTACCGCTTCGATAAAAAGCTCCATCGCATGGAGGATTCAAACAATGGCGAGTCGGCGGCCGCCGAAGCCTTGAAGAAGGATGTGGATGAGCTGCAGTCCTTCATCAAGGACAATGACCTGCAACCCATGCTCCGGGCCAACTACACGCGTACCGCCTTTCAAATTCCTGGCGACGATCGCATCCGTATCTCCCTCGATACCAACCTTGCGCTCATTCGGGAAGATTCCCTCGACAGTGAACGTCCATGTCGTGATCCAGCTGAGTGGCACCGTACCGACTTGGACGATGCCGATATGACTTATCCCTTCAATGCTGTGAGGACTGGAGAGATCACTCGCTTCCCTCACGCTTTGCTCGAGATCCAGCTTCGAGGAAAAGCCCATAACACCGAGTGGGTCAAGGACTTGATGGTCTCCCACCTTGTCAAAGATGCTCCGCGCTTCTCCAAGTTCGTCCACGGCGTTGCGTCACTATTTGAAGACCATGTCAACAGTTTCCCCTTCTGGCTTGGTGAACTTGAAAACGATATTCGCCGTGATCCTGAAACCGCATTCCATGAGGAGCAAGAACGACTGGCTCGACGAGCGGAGGAGAACATAGCAGTAGGCAGCTTTATGGGAGACGCACGCAGCCCAGGTGTTCGCCCACAGGTCGGGTCACCTTACCACCAATATTCTAATACAGGCTCACCCTCGGCCAAACAGAGATCCTCAGCAGTCGCCGAACCTGCTGCGCGGCCCTCACGTCCATCAATCCCGGAGCCCCAGCGCCGTGATACCGAACCCGCTCCCGAACCAGAGGAAGAATCCGAGCCGCCCACTCGCCTCGAGTCCATCTTTCAATTCTTGGGGCTATCTCCTCAGCGCTGGCTTGGGGAATCTGTCTCTCTCCCGCCTGGCGTTCGACACCCCGGCGTCTGGATCAAAGATGCCGGGCCCGTTCGTGTGGAAAGTAAGGTTTACCTTGCCAATCAGCGAACATTTATCAAATGGCTTCACATCAGTATCCTGCTGTCGAGTTTATCGTTGGGCCTCTACAATGCTGCTGGCAAGCACAACCAGGTAGCCCAGGCACTGGCTGTTGTCTACACCTTCTTTGCCATCTTCGCCGCAGTCTGGGGATGGTTCATATACGAGAAACGAGCCCGTCTTATCCGCCAGCGGAGTGGAAAGGACTTAGACAACATGTTCGGTCCTATCGTAGTCTGCATCGGTTTGGCAGTTGCCTTGGTCCTGAACTTTGTCTTCAAGGTTAGACTTCCCCGTCATTTCTTTTCCAATCTGGTCTTCTCGCTAACTCCTTAACAGTATTCCTCGGCACTAAGCCAAGGCCGCAACCACCCGCTTCCTGATGTGCCTGTTCCCTCTAACTCCTCGAGTGTTTTCGACAGTAGCTCGGAAGGTTCGTGGGGTAACTTGAACCAGGCCCAGCAGGTTTTGTGATAGTCTTTCTGGGGGCTTTTATTATTTGAACATGTATCTTTTCTGTGGAGCTTTGGTGTAAATGTTGGATAATAGCGTGTACCTTAAAATAACATCCATGGATCCTTCGGAGACACTTGTGATTTATATCAATTACTTCTCTTTCTCCAATGTATATACTATATTATCCCAGCAAATACAAGTTAATCTAATAGTTCTAACTCATTTTAGAAGATTCGAGATTCCTTGGGAGAAAAAAAGAGAAAAAAGTACCTGACCGGGAGTTCGGAATGTCAATGAAACGCTTACAAATCGACTATTCTCCCCAACAAGCAAAGCTCAAAAAGAGAAAAAAAAAATACAAAAAAGCAAAGATATCCCAAATTCAAACCCATATCGTCTCTCCCAATATCCTTGACACAATGACGAACTTCCAGATTCAGATAATCTCAGACACCGTCTGCCCAGTAAGCATTCCAGCCATATTACATGGATCTATACCCATCTAAACTCACCCCAAATCCACATACTAACCATATACATTAAAAAAAAGTGGTGCTATGTCGGTTACCGCCGCCTCTCACGAGCAATCACCACCCACCAAGCCACATACCCAGCAGACACATTCAGCCTGCACTGGAAAGCATTCTACCTCAACCCGGCATCAGCCGAGTATCCCGGCGTGAACAAAGCCGAGATGTATGCCCGGAAATTTGGGCCTGAGCGCGCGGAGGCGATCTTCACCCGTCTATCTGCCGTGGGCAAGGGTGAGGGGATCCAGTTTAGTTTTGGCGGAAATACTGGTCTCACGCGGGACTCGCACCGTTTGCTTTGGTTTGCTGGGCAGCGGGAGGCTGAAGAGGTGACTAAGAAGGAGGGTGCAGCTGGTGGCAGTGGTGTTGTTGGTGGGTTGCAGACGAGGGTTGCGGAGCGGCTGTTTCGGGCTTATTTTGAGGATGAGAAGAATATTACTGATTTGAAGGTTCTTCTGGAGGCGGGTGTTGAGGCGGGATTGGATCGCGAGACTGTGAAGAAGCTGTTGGATGAGGATGTTGGTGCCCAGGAGGTTGATCTGGAGGCGAAGACAGCGGCCAGGAGGTTGGTTTCTGGTGTGCCGTATATCTCGGTGCAAGGCAAATATCATGTTGAAGGAGCCGATGAGCCCGAGGTCTTCATGAATATCTTTGAGAAGGTGAAGGCTGAGCAGAAGGAATGAAGAATGGTTGAGGGGCGAAGAAGAGGCGGGGGGGGGGTGCATTTGATATAGTTCTAGCTCAGTCAGAATGTTATGTTCTATGGTTATGATCCTTAAGTTAAATGATTTCGATGTTATTATGATCGTCTGTATGGTTCCATTGACATGCCGTAGCAAGTCAAGCGATTCAGACTATCAAGCAAAAGCGTAGCCGATTCTATCTTGGTGCATTTGTGTGTCAAAGATATCAGCACGAAAATGAAATGTCGAGGTAGAGAAGACACTCTTAGTGACCTGTCACTTCCAGCCCATAAAGCCAGCATCCCAAGTCATGAAACACAGATTAACGCCTGTCATGCAACGAGTGTCTGGGTTATCTGTGGAAGAAAAAACACTACCCCAAAAAGAAAAGTGGAAGGGAAAAAGAATAGATAATACATAATCAAAATGCAAATAGGAAATAAAAATCAAGGATACAGCCCAGTAAAGAGGGAAAAGTGAAGGAGAATGTAAAATGACTAGAGCTGCAACAGTCGCTCAAGTCATCCGACAAAAGAAGTCATAATAGATCGTAGCAAGCCATGGAATTTTGAAATTCCAATGTTCAAATTCTGGGAGCGTTCAGTGGGTTGTCTGTGCTTTAACCTGATGCAGCTCGTAATCGGGAAGGTAATCGAACCAGTCGGTCTCAGGGTTATAGCGGTATGCCTTGAACTCTACCCCGTATGGCTTGGGCTCAAGCATGTATAGGATGCCCAGCGGGACATCGAGGTCAGCAACCTCATCACGCTTTAGACCACGGAAGTAGGCCAGGAGCACACGGGCAACGGATCTATGTCCGACTAGGAGCACATGGTCTGTAGTGCGCTCTATCTCAACAATGACTGTGCGTGATCGGTTGATGATGTCGAGGTAGCTTTCTCCGCCTGGTCCAGGGTATCGGTAGAAGAGCTTATCTCTCTTGCGGTGAGAGTACTCCTCAGGGTACTGCTCTTGGATTTCCTTGTATGTCATGCCTTCCATCTTGCCGGAATGGATTTCGTCCAGCATCCTCATCTGCTTAACATCGTAGTCATCTTCATTGAAGTATTCAGCAGTTTGAACGGAGCGTTGCATCATTGAGGACCAGACACAGAAGTTGCGTGGTCCTTCCTGAGGAGAATAAGATGGGTTGGGAGGTGTGATGTCACCGGCTCGAGGCGGGAAGTGCTTAAGAAGATCTTTCTGTCGCTGGTATGCTTCCCACTGCTGCCGTTGGTGATCCACGAAGCGAGCCAACGCCTTGGCGTACCTTCTCCCGTTCTCGCTGAGATCAGAGTCACCGCCGATACGGCCTGCGGCATCATCCAAACTTTCGCCGTGCCGTGTGATCCAAATTTGGCGTGGAGAGAGATTGAAATTAAGCAAGTAGTAGACGACTTGAGAAGCAAGGAAACCATGGGTCTGGTGTGCGACGACTTTACGACCGACGTCGATCATCTGGATAAAAGCCATACGATTCTTCTCCTCGTATTCACCGAGAGGCACGTAGGACTTTTCGTAGAGAGCGACACGCTTCTTGAAATCTTCAAGTGCCTCAGTTGGGTCCTGGCCTTTGTAATCAGGACCAGAAAGTTTCAGGCGCATGTTAGCCTCGAGCAAATCCTGGTCCACGCAGCTGCTTTCAAGGAACAGGATATTTAGCTCCGGGCCAGCACGATTGCGAATATGATCAACAATCGCTTTGCGGCGTTCCATAGTGCTGTTGGTCGCATCAAGGATACCAATGCTCCCACCTTCCTCTAAAATATAGTCAAGCAACTCATCAAGAGTATCCAACGCGACCTGCTCTCTCATCTTGACGGCACGCTGATTCTGGGGATCAAAGAAGCTGGCCGTCTGGTCCATTGGTTCAGGGGAAGCTTCATTGATAGCTTCCTCATTCTCACGAGATTGAGCAGGGCCTGCGTCGATCGAAGGCACAACAGTACTTCCGTTTTGAGAATCTTGTTCGGGCTCTTCTCCGTTCACGAGAATCTTGGTTGGCACCACTGGAGGGGGAAGGGGTGCCTCGTTCTCTGGCGGCGAGACGTCGGATGAGTTCAAAGTTGTACCAACGCTGACACTCAACCGGCGCACTGAGTCAACGAGGTCTTTATGGAAAGTACTTGGCCTCCGATCCTGGCCACGATCAAGCGGGGCAGGTGAAGGGGACTTGCCAGCGGCCACACGGCGACGCTGCCCGACATTGAAGATTTCGGTGTCATGTTGGAGCCAGTTTAAGTAGCGGGCCAGCTTTTTGGTAATGTAGCTCTTGCCTCGGGCCGGGAGGCCAACCATGACAATGACAAGCTTTGCACCAACATCGCGCTGGGCAATGCGGCCATCTGGAGACACCTTGGACTTGGTCAATCCAGGGATATCGAGGGTGGTTGCTCGTACTCGACCGGGAGTGCCGGGAGGGTGATAAAGGCCCGATCTGCAAGGATCATATTAGTCACAGTTCGCCAAGCACATCCATGCAAGTCCTAAGACAGTAAACGTAAAACAACGGGTTAGAGTCCGGGGTAAGGTAGATTAGCTCAGAATCAAGCTGCAAAGATCCCCAGAACTGGACTGATACCCGAAGTGAACCGATCAAGCTTCGTTCCGATAGGCTCATAGTAAAGAAAAATAAGAAACAAGACTCACATCTGTGGAGACGGAGGTGCGGTAGAAACCGGAGTGTCTGTCAAAGCCGTTCCGACTCCGCCCTTGGGCGGTAGTGAAGATTTGTGGGAATCGGAATGCAGGTCATTACCTAGCGCTCGGTTGACGACAGTTTTCGGAGGCAAAAGAGCTCCTTCTTTTCCCGATCCCGAGCCATTAGAGGTGCCGTTGGATTTGATATTATTCCTTTGATCCCCCGTCTCAGGTGAAATGGCCGACGTCATGGCCGACCGGGCGATGCTAGAATGTTGCGCCATCCCCCGGGGGGATATTCTATGTGTATTTTATTAAGGAAAGTATCGTTGCTCTTTTCAGAGCGTTTTTCTCACAGGATCTTGAGTTGATAAGGACTTTTGTCACACGGCAACTCGACGAAAAAAAAGATGGCGAGAGAGGGGAGAAAAGAAAGTGTGTCCACGGAGGTTTGGATGAGTCAACCAACGGGAACACCGGGTCTGCTATTGACCTAGGATATTCAAGGAGCTTTGAGATATCCAAGGGATAAAAGAATCAAAGAGGTTGGGTCTTTTTAATCTGGGGTCTCTTTTTGCATAAATATTTATTTTTGCGCTTCTCTCTTTTTTTGACCGGGGGGGGTTTCAGCATGTGGGGGGGTACAATATCACTCAAGGATAGGTAGTGCCAAGAACATCCAAAGAGACTTTTAAGTCAAGAAATGCTTTGAAATGATGAAATCACGCTCCAAGTTAAGACTTAGTGTATAAGGTGGATCGATGGCTTAAAGATCATCCATATATGATGTCAAAGGAAGTGTATACGGCGAGGGAAAGATATGGTGATGTAAGATAATCAGGTCTGATCCAGGATTCTACAGCTCTTATAGACATCGCATTAATACATGTAGCAGGTCTCACAAAATCATGCAAGATGTATCGGTCCTATCTCTAATAGAGAATGCTTGGCTAAAAGCATACGGAGTACAGGTTCAAGAAAACAACGCCGGTGGAGTATCGAACCATTCTCAATCTCACCCCTGTGCAATTCTTTTGATATCCCCATAATCCACCGAAATGCTTATAGAAGTTTGGTTTCTCGTCTCGGGGGTTGTCAGTACACCTTCAGCTGATTCCATATATGCCCGGCTCAACGAAAGTACACATAATACTTTGTATTTGGAATCGAACTCAGCTTCCAGTAAATCAAAGATCAATAATTCTTGGAACACCTTGTATGACCTGAGTCTCACCGCTCCAACAGATTGATCTCCGACCAACTGTAGGCGTCCGTTGCTGCACGCTGATCTCCGCTGCCGTAAGCCCCGAAAATGGTAGCCCATATTCCGTGGTCAGGTGCGGAATCCTTGGCGCTTGGCGGTAACGCAGGGGGGGTATCACAAAAAGCATGCCTAGAAGATAGCCTCCAGGGATATTGGATATGGTGGACGGGATGGTGTGCAACCATCCACGCAGAATGCTCCTTATCAGTTGCTCAAGTTCAAGGTCAAGCCAATCAAGCATGCGTATGCCGCAATACTCAACGCTGTCAAGACCAAGACCGCATTTCCACTGGTACGGAATTTGTGCCGATGGATCCCATCCTCCCCTACTTCAGAAAAGAACTGCCTGTTTCCCTGCGAGCGGCGGAAAAGTCCGATGATGAGAACACCCGTACCATATATCGCGAACAGAGCCCCAATACTGTAGAACTCGGCGGTGAAAATCTTAAGTACGACGAGGGCGAAGGAGAACTGGGAAAGAGCGGTTCGAACATAGGCCCCTTCAAAGGTGCGTTGGGCCGCGCGCACCTCAACCATTTCATCCGAGGTCAACACTGCCGAGCGGGCTCGGTGCATTCGAAGGCGATAACGATCCCCTGCACGACGCTGAGACAGTCAGACTACATAGTGATGTAGGACAGGAGTGATGAAGAATATGGGAATATGGGGTAGCTGAGGTAGATGGGATATTTTAAGGAAACACACCTCAAACATGGTCACAAGATCAACAGATCAAATACAAGAGCTAAAAATGTATTGGCAGTAGAAATGTAATTTTCTACAAATTCATGGAAGTTGAGTTCCGCAGAAGAGTCGATGGGGGAAGAAGAGCGGACGACACCTTAGCTCTCACGTGGACTCACGTATTATATGCACAATAGTATATGTCTAGTATATGTCAAGTATATATATGAGATACTCTATTTCCTCTCTATTCTTTATTCTTTATTATTCTTCTGTATTCTTCATCCTTTATCCTTTATATACAATTCCCTATTATCATATAGCCCAATATTTTCCCACCAATAATGTGCAGTCAATTCCAATTCCTTGATCTCTCGGTCGGCAATCGAAAAAGCCCCAACAAGGAAAAAGCGGCTACCGACGTTCCCCACACTCCCCAGTTCTCCGACCATGTCCATTGAGTATCTCCAATTTTACTTCTCTCATTTCCCCTTTCCCTTTCCTCCTTCCCATCTCTCTCTCTCTCTCCCTCTCTCTTTCGAACAATCCGTGTCAATCTCCATAGCCACTATCACCCAATTTACCCCTACATCGTGATTGAAAATGGCCAAGGTATTCGATGCGACAGAAGGTATATTGGTTCTCCGCATCGGTGTGACCCCCACGCGGGATATTTCGACTAACGGAAGAGACAGTCGCAAAACACAACACTCCTCAGAGTTGTTGGGTGGTTCTATACGGCAAGGTCTATGATGTACGGTTTCATCTTATAAGATCCTCATGGCGTATTGCACATTCCCCGGGCACGTCTGACGCTTATCTAGGTCACCGATTTCCTAAGCAGTCACCCCGGTGGTGCAAAAATCATCTTGAAACTCGCGGGCCAGGATGCCACCGAGGAGTATGATCCTATTCACCCGCCAGGTATCTTGGAGGAGGAGCTTAAGCCCGAGGCATGCTTGGGAACAATCGATGCCAGCACATCACCCAAGGAGCAGGCATCCTCTGAACCTCAAGAAGAAATTGAGGGTCCACCGCCTATGGAGAATATCCTCAATTTGGACGAGATGGAGGAGGTGGCTACTAAGCAAGTGAGCAAGAAGGCTTGGGCGTATTATTACTCCGCATCCGATGATCAAATCAGCAAAAACTTCAATAATGAGGTCTACCGGTCCATTCTATTGCGACCTAGAGTCTTTGTGGATTGCACAAAGTGTGAGCTAGACACAACAGTCCTCCACCATAAACTGAAAACGCCTATTTACGTGGCTCCCGCGGCGATGGCCCGTCTAGGTCACCCATCCGGTGAGGCCGGCATTGCAGAAGCATGTCGTAGCTTTGGAGCCATGCAAATCATTTCTAATAACGCTTCCATGACACCAGAGCAGATTGTCAAAGACGCTGCTCCAGATCAAATCTTTGGTTGGCAGCTTTACGTTCAGATCGACCGTAAAAAGAGTGAGACGATGCTGGCGCGCATCCAGAAGCTCAAGGCAGTCAAGTTCATTGTTCTTACTCTCGACGCCCCGGTTCCAGGAAAACGCGAGGAGGATGAGCGAGCCGGCATGACCGGACGGACCGTTGCCGTGCCCAGCGGCGTGAAAGCCGCCGAGCGCTTGGCAGACGATACCCCCAATCCAACCCAAGGATCTGGAGGTGTCGGCCAGCAATTGTTTGCAGGTACCGATCCTTCCTTGACATGGACGGATACTTTGGCTTGGCTTTCTACTCAGACGGATCTGCCTATTGTCTTGAAGGGCCTACAGACTCACGAAGATGCATACCTCGCCTCACTCCACGCGCCTCAAGTTAAAGGTATCATTCTCTCTAATCACGGAGGACGTGCCATGGACACTGCTCCTCCGGCGGTTCATACTCTCTTGGAGATTCGGAAATACTGCCCTGAGGTCTTCGACAAGATCGAGGTGTATGTGGATGGAGGTATTCGTCGCGGCACAGATGCCGTCAAGGCTCTCTGCCTAGGCGCAAAGGCAGTTGGCCTTGGACGCTCGGCTCTATGGGGCTTAGCGGCGGGTGGGCCTGACGGTGTTCGCCGAACATTGCAGAGTAAGTTGGCTGGGTATTTGATCCGGTTCTATGTTCTATTTCTAACTCTCTATGGTAGTTCTGAACGATGAAATCAAGACATGTATGCGGCTGCTTGGAGTGGAGCGGATTGATCAATTAGGGCTCCAACATGTAAGCGTCCTCTCATTACTTCGTTTTTTTGGGTCTTCTAACTCTGCTATTAGATCAACACCCGCGTTACTGAACAGCAGATCTACGATGGTCCTACTGCCCTCGAACCCTTACGGCGCGCATTCCGTGCGAGACTATAGGAGCCACCAGAGAGTTATATACTCCAAATGTAAATGTGTTTATCTCGAATATAATTTCTTACCTAGATTCTTATCTTATGTGCAAACAGTTACGAACGTCCAGTAGAGCTTCCTCTTTTTCAAAAGAAAAAAGCAATCCCCCCACCTCTCCCCGTTGGCCATGGCCCACTACGTCGGCGCCACCCTAACCCATCTCCACCCCAAACCACACAACCAAAAAACTCTTCTTAAGAAGAAAAGGACAAAAAAATAGTTTCCCTGGGAATCGAACCCAGAACCTTTCCGGAACATTTGCTTGAAGCACTTGTTAACGGAAAATCATAACCGCTAGACCAGGAAACTGGTTGATGTAAGATGAAGACCTTTAAAGAACTATGAGCCTATGAGCGAAAAGATATTCTTTTCCATATGCTTTGATCTAAACGCTCTCAATCAAAGCCTAACTAAATATCTTATAACTAATCTAAGATAAATCATTTAGTACGGGACTACTCCGTACTATTAGTAAATATGCTATTACCTACAATGTATGTAGGCATCTAACCCTGTACCTACATAGCCATCTTCCCCGCATCTTACTCTTTCTTCCCTCCACACCTTCATCTTACAATGGCTGCAAATATCCAACAATGGTTTCCTCATACAACCGCTCCATTCATTGCTAATGCACCAATGTTTGGATTCGCCGATGCTGGTTTAGCAGCTGCCGTCACGAACGCTGGAGGATTCGGTATAACAAACCGACCTCATTGCAACCATTCGACTGACCATCTACAGGGTTTATTGGCGGAGGCTTTGATTTCCGATCTGGGTCAACCCAGCTCCCAGGCCTGGATACTGACTTGGCGAGTGCTCGCTCTATCCTTGGTTTGACTGATGGTCAGCCATTGCCGCTTGGTGTCGGTTTCATTACTTTCCAGCCAGACGAGCTCATTGACAATGGCATTCCCATTCTCCGGAAGCATCGGGTGGCGGCAATCTGGCTGTCCTTCCCTCGGGCTGACGCCGATCACCTTCCGATCATACAAGCCATTCAAAAGGCCCGGGAGAATTCTGACTGGGATATCAAAATATTTGTCCAGGTAGGAACTATTGAAGCTGCAAAGGAGGCACTTCAGCAGCGAGTGGATGTTTTGGTGGTTCAAGGTACCGATGCAGGGGGACACCAATGGGTCCATGGTACCAGTTTGATATCCCTGTTGCCTGAGGTGAGAGATCTTCTGTCGAAGGCACAGAATACAACCACTGCTATCTTGGCAGCTGGTGGCATTGTGGATGAAAGGGGCTATGTTGCTGCTCTCGGCCTAGGTGGGTTGTTCCGTGCTTCTTTTGTTGCGCTTAGTTGACGGAGATAGGTGCCGATGGGATTGTTATGGGCACAAGGGTACGTCTTGCTTCTTCTCGTCGACATGGATCCTTGCTGATCGAGTCCAGTTCGTTGCAACCTCGGAGTGCCCTGCGCCGTCTGCGATTAAACAGACCATTGTATCGAGGAGTGATGGCGGAACCTCAACTATCAAGTCCATCCGACATGACGTGTACCAATCCACCAATTTCTTTCCGAGTCAGTATGATGGCAGGGCTATCATCGGTGTTAGTTACGAGGATTCTCGAGATGGGGTCAGTGACGAGGAAATCATTCGACGATACAATGAGGCTAGAGAAGCTGGCGAACATCAACGGAGGACAGTATGGGCGTGAGTATCCCGGATCTTCTCACTGTATTCTCTTGGACTTTTTATATTAATGGGTTTGGTAGGGGTGCGAGTATTGGAAGTATCAATGCTGTGGTCTCCGTCGAGCATCTCATTCAGTCTACCCAGCAGGGGGTGAAAGTGATATTGGAGCGGTTGAATGCAGGGCTTTAGCTCTGTATATCCTAGTATCTATTGTTTATATCTTTGGTTGTTAGTATGCAATCAAGATGTTGACTTTGTACGTGCAATGTACATGTTGTTGTCTTGATCCGAAATATATATATATATATATATGGACATTAGAGCAGCACGAGTAGCACAAACATACGATATAAGAACCAAATCAAACCAATACAACCAAGACCAACCAGCAAATTAAACACAAGCAAGAATATCTTTTCCATCAAAATTAGCAAGTGGTGTTAGATCAAGATCGACAAGCGTTGGCAACAGGCCGAATTGAGTATCCCCCCCCCTTCCCCCCTCTTTATTCTCAATTCTCAATTCTTCGACCTTCGAAGCGATCGTCTCTACCTTTCAGTCCCCTCTCCCACAATTACATACCTTTCAAACAAATCAAGATTTACGGCCGTGTTTGGTCAGCCTTCAGGTTGGAACCTTGGTGTTCCCTTCTGAGCTGCCCGCGATTTATTCCTCGATTTATTCCTGTCCGCCCAGCCACGAATACAACGTCGAATCGTGGGTTTTTAACCACTGGGCCCTACAAGAGCCCATTCCCTACGATTACCACCCTCACAACCCTCGACTCCACGCCCAGTGACGATCAACCCGCCGCGATGAATAAGACTACACCCTCGCCGAGCCCAGCCCCCAAAGCTTCGCCAGGCTCGAAACCCTCTCCCTCACCGACCGCAGGCACAAAGCGCAAGAGAAATGCCACGGCCAAATATTATGCTGTCAAGGCGGGTCACAAACCGGGTATCTACTATGGGTGGAATGACTGTCTGGCCCAAATAACGGGATTCAAGGGAGCAATATGTGAGCGCGTTCTCCGCAATGGTTCTTCCAATAGGCCTGCCAATTTAGCCTGACACTGACACACCAGCCCCTTAGTCCAATCGTTTCCCTCACAAGAAGCAGCCAACGCGTTCCTAAACGGTACCAAGCTCCCAGCCGAATTGCAGAGCTCGGAAAACACGCGATTCTATGGAATCCAAAGGGGTCGGGTTACTGGAGTGTACACAGACTGGACAACGGCACAGGATCAGATCCGTGGGTTTCCGCGACCTCGATATCGCAAGTTCTCCACTCGCGAAGAGGCCGAGGAGTTCGTACGGGAAGGACAGACCCAGCCTCCAGTTGGGTTCGGCGTGACGTCTGGGCCTTCTGGGCCTCATGGGATGACGACCGAAAAATCAAAAGATGCAGAAGGGGTTGAGTTTGCGCCAGGCGACGGCCCATTGCCGGCAGGAGCTGAAGATGGATTTGACCCCAATGTCCTCTTAGACCCAGTCACGGGCAAGGTGGTGTACAAGACCGCGCCCCAGATGGCAGCAACAAAAACACAATCAACAGGTATTCCAGGGATGCTCCGGATTTACACCGATGGGAGCTCATTAAGGAATGGCACCCCATTAGCATCGGCCGGGGTAGGGGTATACTTCGGACCTGGCGATTCAAGGTTCGTACATTCGTCCATTGGGCTATGATCCACCACACCTTCTAACTTCTGTCACTTATCCCAGCAGAAATGTATCGGAGCCACTCAAAGGCAGCCGTCAAACGAATCAGCGGGCTGAATTGACCGCAATCCTTCGGGCCATTGATATTGCCCCTCGACACCGAGATGTAACCATAATCACCGACAGCCGATATTCGATTGACTGTGTTACCGTATGGTTTATCAGCTGGCGCCGCAACAATTGGATGACCCGAGATAAGAAGCCAGTTGAGAACAAGGATTTGATTGAATCGATTCTGATCAAAATAGAGGAACGCAATGACCTCAAAGTGAAGACCTTGTTTGAATGGGTTAAAGGCCATAATAAAGACCCCGGTAATGAAGAGGCGGATAAATTAGCCGTCAATGGAGCCCAAAGGGGGGTATCTGCTAAGGCAGAGGCACTACATGTGGCCCAAGAGTTGCCCGATGAATTATTTGATGAAGATTTTTAGGGCTTTTAATTGCAAAATAAACAAAGCATCTTGCATCTTTGCATCTTGCATCTAATGGAATAATGCAATAATGAAATAGTAATGGCATAGCTCATCTACATAGTCAATACATATATATGTATGGAGTTACTCTGTGAAATAAACAGTGTTAGTAGTTCTTTTATGTACATAGCGTGTCGGATGCCAAGACCTGGGATGTTTCCCACGGAGATTCTCTTTTCCCTTCTCATCTTCGCATATTCCATTCACCTTCATAGTTCCCCCCCTACGAATGCAACCTTTGTTTACTTTGAAGCCATTTCAATATACTCAGATGATCTTGCCAACAATCGCACAGGAAATTAAAAAAATGATTCAATAACACTTGCTTGTACTCGTTCAACCTTGACATACAGACATTATCTATCCAAGACTTTAGATCGTACTGATCTGACTCTTTTGACCCAAACTACTCCTTTCTCCTTTACTTGACACATTCGGGCTTCTATTGCCCTCAAATACAACCCGGCACATTTCAAAGTGGGGTATAGTGCAGAGCAAAATGCCCACACTCGCCTTGATCAACTTCAACATCGTCTGCGCGACGCTCGGAGGTTTTATTTCCCTCTTTGGACTAGTATCTTACCTTTGCAAGGAGCAGTTCTATCTATCCGAAGCATGTAAGTATTAAGTCATTCAGGTATCCCCACATTTACTAACAGGAAATAGTAATCTCCCTGCTAGCCGGAGTGTTATTCTCTCCCCATGCAGCCAATTTCATCAGACCGGAAGACTATGCACTCCACTCTGAAGAAAACCTCGAGGAAATCACTTTGCATTTTACCCGCCTAGTGCTAGGCGTGCAGCTAGTCCTAGCCGGAGTCCAACTCCCAAAGCGGTATCTGCAGATCGAATGGCGGAGCCTAGGGCTACTCCTTGGACCAGGCATGGCTGCCATGTGGATGTGCAGTAGTTTGGTGATCTGGGCCATGGTTCCGAACTTTAAGTTTCTCCATGCCCTGGTCATCGGCGCATGCGTGACCCCAACTGACCCCGTTCTGTCCAACTCCATTGTCAAGGGCAAGTTTGCCGATAAACATGTTCCCCGTGAGCTGCAGAGGATCATTATTGCTGAATCTGGTGCTAATGATGGCCTTGGATACCCGTTCCTTTTCTTTGCGATTTATCTCCTCCAGTATACTGGGATGGGAAGCCAGGGCTATAGTGGTGGCGCGGGGAAGGCGATGGCGTTGTGGTTCTATGAGACCTGGGCATACACCATTCTTTTGAGCATAGCCTATGGAACGCTGGTTGGTTGGATTGCGAGGAAGTTGTTGCACTGGGCAGAGGAGAAGCGCTATGTTGACCGAGAGAGCTTTTTGGTCTTTGCCATTGCTCTTGCAGTGAGTTTGCCTCACCCCCCACGGCCCCCTCCCGCCGAAAAAAAAAGAATTTGCTTTGCTGATCTCGAAATAGTTGTTTATTGTGGGAACTTGTGGTTTGATTGGGACAGATGATCTTCTGGCCTGTTTCATTGCTGGAAACGTATTCACCCAAGAGTAGGTCACCTCGACGCAGGCTATGATATCACGAATGCTAACAGAGATAGCGACTGGTTCCGCCTTGAGACCATGGACGATTCCCTCCAACCGACAATCGATATGCTTCTCAACCTCTCCGTCTTCATGTGGTTCGGAGCAGTCTGCCCATGGTCATCCTTCCTGAACAACAGCGTGATTCCAATCCATCGGCTCATCTTCCTGGGGATCTTGGTTCTCCTAGTCCGCCGCCTCCCGATCGTCTTTGCCATGCACAAATGGATCCCGCAAATCGAGCTCGTCTCCCAGGCTGCATTCGTCGGCTTCTTCGGTCCCATCGGAGTGGGCGCCATCTTCTACCTGTCAGTCAGCCTTGAATTCCTGCGCAAGATCCAAGTCGACGGCGAAGTCCCAGAGGATGTAAAGCAAGTCATGGAGACCGTCCGGGTTGTGGTCTGGTTCCTAGTAATTTGCAGTATTGTGAGCCTTCGCCCCCGAATAACCTAATCCCCGGATCCTCGTGTCATATTTATCTTCTGACCAAACCCAGGTCGTGCATGGCCTCTCAGTCCCCGTCGGAAAAGCCGGCTATCACCTTCCAGCAACCATTTCCAGCGTCATCAGTACCGGCACATATGAGGAGCCCGAACCGGTCCCCATCTCAAACATCAGCCACACGCACAGCACGGCCACACCTCTCACAACGGGGGAGGATGCGAGTTACCGCAGCCGCAAGCGTGGCTTCCGGGGTGCAACTCCCCACTCGTCATTCTTTGGCATTGGTCGTTCGGTGATCCGTCCTCGTTCGCCGTCCCATCAGCCCGGTGTGGGCCAGTCCGATGAGCCAGAGAGACCTGTTCACCTGGTTATTCATCAGACCAGAAGCGGGGATAACAAGCCCTAGCTCTAGTTGCACCTGGTGATTTGATCGACCCAAGCGGCTATGATTCCCTTCGATTGGATTCACTCACTTGCTTGATTAGCCGAGCGAAGTGTTGGGTGGATCGTGTAATCCTCCTGCTTTGATTGCCCAACATTTTAGACGGCATATTTTTCTATTCTTTTGTTTTCTACGGACACACTCAAGATTGTCCACCGAAAGAGAGTAATGCTGATGTCGAGGGTGTTAAAGTGAATTCGGTCTAGACGTCATTTGGAAAGGATTGTTGCAAAAAAAAACATATTGTAGATAGTTGGAGGGATAGGTGGGGATGCTAGTTGAGTGCTAGGTGAATATTAGGTGAATACTATCTGTATCTGGGCGCTACTGGCAAATTAGTCTCCAAGGAATAACCCAAAACCCAATTCTACCACATCACTGGCCGACTGGTAAGATTTTCGGAGATTTGCACGATTTGCCGATGTTCGGGATTATCTATGGAGATCGCCTATCAGCTTGAGATAATAACTACCTCTATCCATAGGTAGTATGTTAAATCCGCCGGTAAGACTTCCTTGTAAGCACCAGACTCCACCTAAATTGTCCATATAAAGCTAAGTAGTGAAGTGACCTTCGTGCACACAAGCTTATCAACTATGGCAACTGTCAACACAACTCGCGCTCGCGACTTTGTCGGATATGGAGAGAATTATCCGAAGTTTACCTGGCCAGGAGGCAAGAGGGTTGCCATCAACTTTGCCATCAACTATGAAGAAGGGACAGAGAGGAGCCCACTCCAAGGCGACAGTACACGAGACTCTCGAACATGGGTGAGAAGCGCACTGCCCGAGAGTGAGCGGGACCTTATGCAAGAGGGCGAGTATGAATATGGGACACGCGTTGGCATCTGGCGACTCCTACGAATTTTCAAGGAATTTAATGCCCCATACAGTGTCTTTTTATCATCCGAGGCTCTGGTGGTGAATCCCACGCTGGCGGAGCGGTTGAAGACGGTGGACTGTGACATTGTGTCGCATGGAACTAGGTCCATTACCCGTGTAGGTCTCACGGAAGAGATGGAGAGAACCGATCTTCGCCGGTGCATTGAACAGACCTTCGAACTCACGGGGAAGAAAATCCTGGGTGCTTTCCCCAGACCACCCATTACCGACAACAGCCGTCGGATCATGGCAGAGGAGGGCCTGCTGTACGATTCGGCCACCACCAACGACGACCGTCCCTATTTCGCCGAAGTACTAGGCCGACCGATGCTTATTCTCCCATATGCCGTGGATACCAATGATGCGCGTTTCTGGGGCGGCCAGTCTGGCCCCGGATACACAGGATCTACAGATTTCTTCGATTATCTGAAAGACGCCTTCGACGTGCTTTACCGCGAGTCTGCTGAGAGCGGTACCATGATGTCGATTGGTCTTCATGCTCGTATCATGCGGCCTGGGCGTGTGGCTTCTATCATTCGATTCCTCGAGTATGTGAGCAATTTTGACGGCGCGTGGATTGCTAAGCGGATTGACATTGCTACGCACTTTGCCGGTCTCTTTGCTTCGGAGAACACATGGAATCTTGATGTCATTTCAAATTCGCAGCAGCCGACTGGTGGCGAAGAGAAGAATGAAGGCAAAGTGTCTCTGGGTTAGGAGTAGGGAGAGAAAGCCTCTTTGTTCCTTACTTACTTCCACTTGCTTCCTACTTGAATAATATCAAGAATTCATGGATGGACATGTGAAGGATGAGATAACTAGTTTCCCTTACATTGTAGATTGTTGTAGATCGTGCTGCTATAAGTTGTGCCGCTATAAGTTATATAAGTTATGCAATACAGAGTAATACCATATACGATACGATACATACACGATATATCTATGATACATACACGATACATCTATGATACATACACGATACATCTATGATACATACACGATACATTGTATGAATGGACTGTGTGTAGGACCGTGCTCGTTATCTCTTGGCTCCACTGGAGATAATGCCCAGGTGTTAGTAACCTTGAAATGTTTTATCTTTCTCCATATAGTCCACGGCCATATTCACAGTCAGTTTTGAGATGCCACCCAAGCGTGCACCGCGCGAGTATCGGGGCAATTCCTGCCATCGATGCCATAAGCAGAAAGTGAAGTGCTCCAAAGGTACAACATACATGTCTTCCAGCTCACATCTTTACTCCAGACTGACAAAGTGATGACAGAGAAGCCATGTCGTAACTGTGCTCTTGCAAAGTTGCCATGCACATATGCCGTTCCTGACCGGAAAGTAATTGTTCGAGAAAGCTATCTGAAGCGCCTCCAGAGCGCAGCAATAGATCGCGAAGAAATCGACACTGCGTCTGATCGCTCTCACCTTGATCTCCGGGAGAGTGTTCGTTCGGAAACGGAAAGAGTTGAAGGATCTAGGGGCTTGGATCGTGTCTCCCCAAGTTTTACTGATCCTTTAGTGGAGAATTACACAGCAGAGCTTTTTGTGTCCAAGCTGAGAGAGATTCAGAAATCCCAAGATCTATTGGGATCACCCACTACAGATCGGTCCGAAGGCTCTGCCTTTTCAAGTAATCATACCAACCAAGGACTATCAAAGCCTCCGCCGTACGAGTACATTGCCTTGAGTTTTGATACTATACGTATGCAAGTTCGACGTCGCCCTGCCTTATTTTAGGGTATTGGTCGCTTGGTTACTCACATTGTTGCGCAGATCTAAAATGCACCTTCAAGTTGCCGCCGTATCTGTACGCAATCTGCCTGATAGACCAGTTTGCAACTTATCTTGGCCATGACTGGCACTGGTTTCGAACACGGAGGTTTCGTCAACGCTTGGAAGCCACCTACAAGATCCCGAACTCTGCAGAATCCAGAGACCGTCTTTGGCTTTGCCAACTACTAGTTGTCTACGCGTTGAGCGAAGCCTTCAATGGCGAATCCGGAGCGATAGAGATCTCTACTGACCTTAGCCCGAACCCTTATCAACAATTCTCCAGTGATAGCGGTACAACGGCATCGAGTCCAAGTCGGGCGGGCCAAAATCCACCCGGCATGGATTTCTTCGAGCAAGCACTCAAGCTCCTGCAAGTGCCCTACGAAGAGATTACGGTAGAACACATTGAAGTTCTAAACTTGATCGTTAGTCCTAATCCCACTAAAGCCCCTCTCACTGTGAAACTAGGAGCATCGGTTTCTGACCCTGAAGAGCCCAGTAGGCACTCTACTCGTACTCTTTGAACAGACAAAGGACTGCATATATGTATATTGGAGTCAGTACCAGGATGTGCAATGTGCTACAACTACACAAGAAATCCGCATCTAGAGATTGTACCCCGGTCGAGCGAGAACACCGCAAACGCCTTTGGTGGTCAACATTTTGCATAGACAGAATGGCGAGCACGCAGATGGGTCTCCTGCCAAACCTTCGAATTGACCAGGTCGACCTTGACTATCCTTCGCAAGATGGTCTGCTGCCTGAAGATGTCTCAGAATTCTCTGACCCTGCTCTTATGAGCGCTCGAGCTCAACTCACCATCATTCAGGACTTGAATGCGAAAGAAGTGTGCCAGATTGGACAAGATTATGGACGTTATATCGAAACTATAATTGAGCGTGCTTTGCAACGGCTCGATTCTTGGAAAGCGAAATTGCCGGCTCATTTGGTTTTAGATTTGGAGACTCGCTTGCCAAAATCAAACGACTTGCCTTACATACGATCATTCGCCAACATTCACCTACGTTTTAATCAGGTCTGTCAGGGCTTTCTTTTTCTCACAATAGTGTTCGTCGAAGCACTCAATGGCTATGGCTGACTTGTTGGTAGTGTATGATTCTGTTACTCCGCCCACTTCTACTGAGGCAAATAGAGTGCATATTTTCGGGAGAAGAAAAAGAAGGAAGCGCCCCTAAAGACGTTCTGAGGAATATAGGTGATATATGCCTTCGATCCGCCCGGTCAAGTGTGCTCTTGTTGCTTCACCTCAGGACCTGTGGTCTTCTAGGTACGCAAGCTGCTCCTAGCTTTGTGGTGCTGCTTAACTAGCGGATTGAACTTGCTGACACGAGTTGTTTGTAGTACCAAGAGGGTTTATGGAGAACATGCATCTCTTCTCTAGTTTGACGATACTCTATCTGGCCATGGCAATAAACACGCATCACTCTTATAGCTTTTCTGTGGACCCCGATGACCCGGCCACATATGAGACTGGCAAGAAACTTCTTCGCGAGATGATCCAAGCCGGGAGCTTGCCAGCAAAGGGGCAGGAGAAAATGCTTAAGGAAGTTGAAGCTCTGGGAGATCGCATAGCAAGTGACAGCATCGTAAATTTGCCTGCTGTAGTAGATGAGTGGGATGCTGATGGGTGGATAACGCAGTTATTGGAAGGTGGGAACATGACCAATGCCTTTTAGCATCAAGATGTCTCAAGACGTTTCTGTAAATTTACCATCTCTAATTCTTTTTTCCAATTACAAAGAGACACCACAAAGAGACACTTGAGTCAAGTACCCGAGTTATCTTCCGCACGTCCAGCACTGTAAATAGGAATCCCCCGCCTCTAGCCCCCTTGTCCACGCGCATTTTTGATTGCCCCTCAGATTTCAGAGGGTGCAGATGCAGCTGCTAATGCAGGTCCATTGTTCACCATAACTTCGTATGGGAAAGGCTCCTTGATGAGACCCCCATATGCTATGCCATGCTGCCAACGCTCGTATCCGTGGCGTGACACCGAGGGAGATGACCACATGCCGTTCTGACGGTAGCTGTTAGTCAGGTCGACGAGGACATTGGTGGGAACGGCGGGGAAGAGCTCCGCGAGCTCATCCTTGAAAGTTTCCGCATCGTGCTGGAGGACCCAGTCGATACCCTTGCCTAGAGCAGCGCAGAATCGCTTTTGGGCATCGAGCACATCCGGGGTAATGGTGGCCGTTTCGGAGTAGTAAACGCTCCATGGGATATCGCCCCCATCCTTTGCCATTTCGATTGCGATGGAGAGGTTGGGGTTCTTTTCGACCATGGCCCGTGCCGTGACATTATCGGTCAGGAAATAGTCGCCCATGCCGCCTTGGAACAGTTTGCCCAACATGACACCATCGAGGTCTTGAATGTAGGTGACAGATTTGGGGTTGATATTGTTTTCCTTCAACAACATCTTGAAGAAGAGCCCCACGCTAGCCCCGTTTCCAGATTTCATGAGAACGGTCTTGCCGGGCACATCAGTCAATTGAAAACCCTCACCATCACTGCGCTTGACTAAGGCGAGAGGTGAACGGTTTGCAACTTGCGCAAAGGCTGTGTACTCTTTGACGGTGTTGCGGTACATTGAAGGAACCCAGATTCCGCCAAGGGCGGCGTTGGCGGTGCCATCAGCCAGTTTGTCGAGGACGAGGTCCCAGGGCTTCGGCACGGACACGGTGATTTCGATTTCTTGCTCCTTGAAGAACCCGTGTCTGGTAGCGATGTACTCAGGGAGGTAGTTGAGGCTGTGACCGGTTGCGGTCACATGAAAGGGTGTCATTATGAGGGTTTATTTTTTTTTTTCAAGTAGATATATGCCTGGATACAACAAGGCTGTAAAGACCGATTAAGAGTTCAATTGGGAATGAATTGAAAAGTAAAATGTGATTTGCCATTAAATACACTGATGAATTGCAGACTGAGATTGATAGTATGTATTTTGATAAAAGATGTAATTCGGAGTTGAGTCTCCGGAGTAAGACTACCACATGTGGGGCTGGTGGATTTGGGTTTCAAGAACAGGTGGAGACAAGCTAACCAAAGGAGGAATGGTCTTATCGATCGATAGGCATTTTTGATTAAAATCGCCGAAATCCACGGGTCTCTCTGATTGGGTCCTTGGTTATCGGGGGAGGCTCTGGACCAACCATGGATGACCTTGTATTTTGGGGTTCTAAGGTTTCTTTTACAATACCTTTGATAGGCAGTTGGTACAATTCTCCTAAGTGGAAAGAACAATGGGGTAATACGTTCATGTTCATGTAAATACACGAAATCAAAGTTGCCCTAGAAATGCCTATCGGGAAATACCTAAACGTGGTGTAAACGTGGTGTAAACGTGGAGGCCGAGACTCCACTTGAATTCGGGACATGTTTTCTATCGGTGATAGCCTTTTTTAGCTTCGGCTTTTCAAGACAAGCTCCCAGATAGCCAACCCCGGACTGGTTGGTAGTTGGTAATTGGTACACCGTCCCGATTGATGATTCTTATATCAGATCCCGATGGTAGCTCTCGTGGCCTACAAAAGCCCGGTCACACTCATGCAATTATATGAATCATAACATAGTTCAGTATTCGCTCTAACGGCTTTTTAAGTCGATCGTTTCGTTCTCTGTGAATTACCCACCCTATTTACACGCCATGTCTGATATGGACATGAAAGGGATGAAGTCTTCTTCCGAGCCAGTGGATATTCCTACGAGCTTGGAGGGATCAACCGCCGAGGCCCCCTATGAGGGTGTGTCTGACATATACATTGACCCCGAGAGGGAGAAAGCTGCCCTCAGGAAGTTCGACAGGTGGCTAGTTCCAGTCGCGTTTGCATTCCTCGTCTTGTCTTCCCTCGACCGAATCAATGTAAGAGCACACAATCCCCAAAGAAGCTTTATTTAGAACGAAGCAAGGTACTCAGAGATCCTAATTCGGCTTTTTTTTAGCTTGGAAATGCGGTTGTGTTTGGGTTCGACAAGGATATTGGTCTCCAGGGTGGCATGTTTGGTAATATCACCACTTTGATGAGCGTCACCTTCATTTTGTTCGAGGTTCCCTGGGTTCTCGCCGTGAGGCGCTTTGGAGCCAGCAACGCCCTTGGAGCTGCTCTCGTACTATGGAGCTGTATCACGCTCGGCACAGCATTCATTCAAAACTACAGCCAGGCCATTGTCGTCCGCATGTTGTTAGGTGCCTGCGAAGCTGGCATCTCTCCCGGTTTCGCCTATCTGTTCTCGACCATTTATCCCCAGCGGCTGGCTGGCAAGCGTATCATGATGACCAACCTTGCCAATTGTGTTTCAGGTGCCTTTGGTGGGCTTTTTTCTTACGCTGTACAGAAAATGGGGAAGCGCAGAGGACTTGCGGCCTGGAGATGGCTTTTCATTGTTGAGTTCTGCGTAACAATGGTTATCGGTGGCATTGGCTGGTGCATCCTCCCTCACTCACCCGAAACAGCGTGGTTCCTGACCGAAGAAGAAAAGGAAACCATGCGCCTGCGTAAGAAGCGCGACGAGGTGTTCCGCGGTAAGGATAGCTTCGATAAGAAATGGATCAAGCATGCTCTCAAGGATCCATTCATTTACATCTGCGGACTCGCTTTCTTTACGTCCTCCGTCGCCATCACCGGCTTCGGTGTTTTTCTTCCTACTATTATCGCCGGTCTTGGGTAAGTACATAGGCTGCCTGCAAAGGATAAAGGATGTTCACTGTTGCTAACTGTCGCTAGTTTTGCCTCCCTCAAGGTCAACTACATGACAATACCCGTCTATATAGTTGGCGCTGTTTCTCTGGTTACATGCTGCTACGCTTCAGACAAATTTAACCGCCGATCACCTTTCCTCATCGGATGCTGTGCTCCAGTGATTGTTGGCTATGTTATCTGCGTTGGATCATCCAATCCTCATGCAGGATATGCAGGAATGTTCATCCTGGTCCTCGGTGAGCTCTTAAAAAAAACCACTACCCTGTGCATTGTCCGTGTCTCTAACGTTTCCTCCCGAAATAGGCATCTACCCTATCTCTACTTTAGTCGTAGCGTGGGTGGGCACAAATATGTCGCCTGATTCTAAACGTGCCTTCGCCCTGCCTTACTTTTATTCTATCGGCAACCTGTCCACGCTGGTGTCTTCACAACTATACCCGACCCAAGATGGACCGCGATATATTATGGGTAATTCCATATCGGCAGGTCTGGAAGCGATTGCAGCGTGCCTCTATATTGCCAGTTGGTTGGTTCTTCGACGCCGGAACATCCAAAAGAAGAAGCTTAGGGAAGAGGGAGCTACTACGAACGGTATGGAGGATGATCGGGGACTTTCCTTCACATATGGGCTGTAAAGAGAGGGCAGCGGCTTGTCACTCATATATATATCCCAGTAAAGAAGAGGTCCAGCTGAACAAGCACTTGAGGTTTAATCTGTCCTTTGGTCAACAATCTGCTTTTTGCTCTCTATCTCACTTATGCTGCTCGATATCATTCTATTCTCTACAGATTTACCTACTTCATTTTCCATCGTTTCCACACGAGAGAGGACCGAGAATATATTCCGAAACAAGAACAAAGCATCATGCAAATATTTATTGACTATTTCCCAAGAGAATTAGACAGCGATGCTGATCTGGTTATAAACACAAAAGGGGGTAAGTCGGGATGTCTTCCCATCATCAGCCCTCTTGTAAAACTACAAGTAGTCCAAGTATATGATTCGAGTCCACGATCTGAAGTTCCCATATCCAATAATCTACGAACGGAGGCCGAGTGCTAGGCCGGTGGGCTCTTGAAACCGTCGAAACCGTTCACCACGATGGCGTGAAACCAATACCCACCTTGCTCGTCTCTGTAATTTCGACCAAACTCTGGTGATGATCAGTCACCAAATTGTATTAGCTTGGAAAGAAAAAGTTATACTAGGTTGAGCTATAAATTGGATTCTAAGGTATATAGTATTTTACTTAGCTATATGTTTATACAGGTGACCAGTTGTAAATACAGCTCTTGGTGTGTGATAGTCGAACGCGGTCCGTCTACAGCATCTATTCGCAATCTAGGGTCTTGTGTTAGTGGGATCTTATTTGGAAAGACATGTGGGATGCATTTGATGTCGTCGCATCTGGGATTCCCAAACAAGCAGCTCTTGAAGCTATCATCGCACCGTTTGTCATTCCAGATGTTCCTAAAATTTAAGGGATCACATAGAGTCTGATAATAACGCCATTGCCATAAATATGGAAACCAGAGAGTACAAGAACTAGATAGATACAAGAACTAGATAGATACAAGAAAGAGAGACACACAAAGCTTTACAAGCCCTAGAGAGCCCACAGTGCTACGCCTAGACCATCATAGAAGATGCCCTCAGAAGAATAGCAAATACAAAGGATGTGCATTAGTATCAAATGTGCCCGGACATCCGTTTTCCATGCCCTAACTAAAGGAAACTTCATAACCTCGTCAAGGTGTTTTTGACCTGATAACCAAGATAACCGTTCCACTCATCCCGAAGGGTACCAGAGAAATCATATTCTCCGATCGAATTCATGTGCTTTTTTTTGGGATTTTTTTTTCTTTTTGTCATGCCTTCAATATCGTTACACGTCATACTGAGAAGCAAAATGATTAACGCCGTTGATGGGTCCGTGTTGAGATCGTGAACTCATCGTGATTCCGAATTCATGAACTAGTAAAAAGGCGAGAAAACGCAATTTAGGACAGGCTGGCATGCAGTTCCCGGGCTCGGCGAGCGAGAGGTGAAATAAGTCGCAGGATCTGGTCGTGCGGGTTACGCTCAACGACTGACATGTACAGGGTATTGAGGCGCTGGCTCATGATGTCCAGAATGCGAGGTGCGACCTCGCGGAGATCGGTATCCTAAGAAGCCAGATTAGTGAACCTGTTACAAATATTTGCAATAGAATAATGCCATACCCTGGGGTTCACGTTTTGGAGAACCACCTCGAGCCAGTGGAGGCGCTGGCCAATGTTGGTCTGCATGGTAGTGGTGACAGCAACCGCCACAGAGAGCATGACGATCGCAGAAAGTCGAGACAAGTAGGTGGGGGATATGTGGACAAAAAAGTTGTCAAACAGGTCAGCTTGCTGGTTCGATTGAAGCCACTAGGAATTTAACGTTAGTAGGAACATCGAATATATGGAAGTGATAAAAACCAACCTTGATAGTGCCCTGCTCGTAGTGACCGGTGTTGATAAGCTGCACAATATCCCCCATTTCGATTTCCTCGGGGGATCGCGTGACAGGGGAAGCGACAGGAACCGGGGCGGGGGCCGAGGCCTGGATGGGCTGAGGCTGAAGCGCAGGCTGAGGCTGCGGCTGCGGCATGCGCACGTGGTTGTCACTTGGCTGTCTATTCGAGGAGCGCTTGGCGACGTTCAAGACCTCATGCTGCGGGCTTTGGTTTTGCTGAATTTGCTGACTCTGGTTGGCGGCCAGCAAAGAAACGGTCTTGGACAGGCCACGCAGGACGGCCGACATCTCCTCAATCTTTGCAGTATCACTCTGGCGCTGGGCCTCGTAGTGGTTGATCTGCGCCTGGAAGTGGCGTTCCATATCCGACTCAACCTTCTTCGTGGTACGTGCCAAACTCTCAATCATGGGGGCAATTGAAGACTGCATGACCCGGGTAACTTCCGCCTCAATTTGAGGTGCAAGCTTCTGTGCCACCGAATCGGAGACAGCCTTCACTACAGGTGCCTGCTGCATAGCATTGATGACAGCCTTGGGAAGAACCTGTCGCAACTCCTCATTGAAAGCACCTCCAAGCTGTTGAGAGACAGCGCCATTCAGTTGCTTGTTGACTGCTGCAGAGGTCGCATCGGTGATGACAGGAAGAACATCGGCCTGGATACTGGCTGAAACAATACGGGTCAAGTTCTTCTCGACGTTGTCGGAGAGCGTGCTGGAGACCAGGCGCAAGACTTGGTCTTGCTTGGCTGACGAGGCAGCCTCCCAGCTGCGACGTTCATCATCGAAGCGACGGTGGAGGTTCTCAAACTCATGGCCAAGACTCTTGTTGAACTCGCTTGAAACACTGCCCTGAAGGGTCTGGATGTGTTTGTTGAAAAGTTCACTTGAGAAACCGAAACTAGGCACTGCATGGTCGGCAGCCTGAGTCGCACCCATCGCCGCAGTAGAAGAGGCAAGAGTCTCGAAGTCCTTGGTAGCGGCAGAGGGGACTGGCAGAGGTTCGACACCGGTAGTGACGGATGGCTCCTTTGCCTTAGTGGCTTCGGCGGCAGCAGCAGTCTTCTTCTTTTTCTTCTTCTCAGACTTCTCGATTATAACAGGTGCCGCTGCTGGCTCACTGGGCTCTTCCTTCTTCTTGGCCAACTTGGTAGGTGAAGCGTTACGCGAAGGAGCAATGCCAGAAGCCAATTCTCCAATCTCTGGCTTTTTCGCTTCCTTGGGACCAACGCGAGACTGGATAGAGGCCGTGTCACCATTGACAGATGGTTCATCGGTAGCATATGTGGGGAAAGTTTGAAGATCGCTGATTTCAATCAAGCCGTGCTCCATTGCATCAATTGGGCGAATAACCTTGTTATCCGCAGTCCAGCCCAAATCCTCCTTCTTGATGTTCAAGCAGGTCACACCGCGCGAGTGCATAACATAGAGCTCGAACAGGGGATGTTCCTCAGTGCCGCGCTTCTCAGAAGCGGACTTGGTGATAGGGAGAAGCTCCAAGCTTCTCAGCTGACCCTTGGAACCGAGAGAGATCTCTCGAATTCCACTCAAGCAAGCAGTAGACTCGGGCTTGGGTAAGGTGTTATCCTTATCGTTGAGATCTCGGATGTAGGCTGCCTGTGACATCTGAGGCAAATTGTACCGAGGAGCCGAGAGATGAGCAAAGTAGATAGAGTTACGCGTGGGATGTCCAACGACAATGACCCCCGATGCTGGGTGATAAGCCACGCTGCAGATGGCATCGGACTCGTTCTCGTGAGGGAACTTCAACTCCTGCACGGCCTTGCCCAGCCCAATATCCCAGAGCTGCAAGGTGTGGTTTTGCTTGAGTCCAACCAAAACATAACGAAGGGCCATAGATCGCGAATAAGCGCGAAGCTTATCGAGGAAGAGGACTGAAGTGGGCCAAGACTTTTCAGTCGGGGAGCCAGTGACGAAGGTAGTCAAGGGCACCCGGATCTCAGTAGGCGGAGGGCCTTCCACAAAGCTAGCGTCGTTAAGCATATCATTTATATCCCAGAAGCGCAGCCGGCCAGTCTTGTCCAAGGAGGCGATGACAGAATCATCATCACTAAAAGCGAAGTCTTTGCCGGCTTTACCAGTGGATATCTTCAATGCACGCTCCTTGAAGAATTTCTCAGTGTTAACCGTGCGCTGAGTACCAGAAACGCCGTAGATAGGGCTCATTGCTGCCTTTGGCGAAACAACATAGATGTTCTTGCCCCGGCCAATGGCAAACAAGTTTGTGTGACGAGTGCTCCGCTTGGCCCGCGTTTTCAGCTGGCCACCAGAGGTGTTCTCGTCTGAGGCCGGGAAAGGCGGGAATATCAAGCTTTCGCTTTCCAAGGCATCCATATCAAAGAAATCCTTTCCAGCACGCGAGATCAAAGCCCAGTATACAGAGCCGCTGACTCCAATACCGAGGATAGCCTGGACTTCAGAGTCACCAGCTGCAGAAGGAGCTGTGCATAGGGCAACGTTGAATACTCGATCACGAGTGGCACGAAACACCTGTCGGTCACTACCGTCATCCTGTCGAATAATTCTGATTCCACCAGTTTTGGCGAGCGCATACACTATGTATTCGGATGTAGCTGCAGTCAACGAGCGGTCGAGTTGATCGAACTCCTTCTTCAGACGAGCAATATCCATGACATCGTCATCACGGAAGGTCGTAGGTTTTCCGGACGTAGCTTTCACAGCAATAGAGATGAAGGGCCTCATTGGGAAGTTGTGAACGGAGACAACTCGCTCTTCTTCCTTTTCAGCGCTGTCTTCTGCACTCTCCCAGCTGTCAGCCAGAGCCTCGGTGTTCTCAGTCGCCTTCGGGGCAACGGGAGCCGCGGAAGGTTCTGTCTCCTTCACGAGTTCATCAACCTGGGTCAAGGTGGCTGCTTCTTTAGCTTCGGCAGCAGTCTCGCGCAAACGACTAGCGATCGACGAAAGGACTGCTTCAGAGGATTCCTCCTGGACAGTAGAAACAGCAGCCTTGGCTTCCGCTGCAGCCTGAGGCTCATCGCCGCTGAGAGAACGGCCAATCTCATCTACGAGACGACCGACGACCTCATGCACAGCTTCCCTCTGACCTTCAGTCAGGATTGGCGACTGGGTTCTCTCCCTAGGGACCGCAAGCTCTGGTGTCTGCGAAGGCTCCAGCTTAGCAGAGACATTGAGCTTTTGCTTCTGCGCGACTTCAACAGCCGGGCTCTGGATGCCAGAGGTAGACTGGGGAGTCTTGTTAACAGGAGAGATAGCAGCCAATTGGTCAAATGGATTGACATAGGTGAACATTGAGTCCTTTGAGTTCGGCGATACGACCGTTTCCGGCTTCGCAGGCGCCTTGGGACTTTCATCCACAACTTCCATGAAGATATTCGTGGCTGTCTGGTTCTGACGTTCATCGACGGCAGCTTGAATATAGGGTGCCTGTTGAGTTGAAGCCAGCGCAGGTGATTCGGCGACAGCAGGGCCTGCCTGAGAACGGTTGAGCAGGCGAAGTAACATATCCTGTGTGTTCTCGTTAGGGCCCTCAGGGTGACCAGATTGGAATGCTGGGGCAGGGCCAGCAGGTGCAACCATAGGGGCAGCAGGGGCCTGTTGACCGAACAAAGTAGCAACCAAGTCAGACGCGGAAATATTTCGTCCGTGCGACGTAGAAGCTCCCTGGGCCAGCGGAGTTTGCAAGTTCTCAGGAGCTGCAGCTGGGGCCTGCGGCTGAGTAGAAGCAGCGGGACGCTGGCTGAATCTAAGAAGATTCAAAAGGTCCACAGATCCTGGGTTGGTATGCTGCGGTTGCGGCTGCTGGGACCATTCGCCCCGAGGAGAAGGCACATTGGGGCTCAATATATCAGAGCCCTGATGAGGGGGAGCATTCATTGGGGCAGGACTTTGTACAGTCGATGATACTGATGGATGTTGGTAGCCATGCGACTGGGGATGAGGGTAGCTCTGGCCATCGTAAGGTTGTTGCTGCGGAGCGTGCGGCGGGAATAGACCGGGCTGGTAATAGGATTGGCGTTGGGCCTGAGGATCCTGACCAGGAGTGTTTGAAGGAGAAGGACGGGGCCGGATACTAGCTAAGAGAGCCTGGAGGTCGGTGGGGGTGGACATTTCTGCCGTTACGCCGTGGTTACAGGCGACCTCCGCCGATAGGATCCAAGCTTTGCAGAGCTCTCAGAAGCTCTCTTTCGAGAGGGACAGAGTATGAAATTGGGAATCAAAAAGGCTATAAAAGGCAACAAAAGAGCAAACCAGAGATAAGTGCAAGAAAAGAGAGATGAAATTGAAGAACGTGGTGAAGTAAAGAGGAAGGGTGAGGGAGAGAAGAACTCTCGGTAATATTGTTCGAGCCGTGGGTGTGGCTGAGGCTGCCGAGTTGTGGCGAGCTGTGGCTAGTGTTATTTCTTGCCCGACTCGCGTCGATAGTAAATCGGATTACTTTTACTTCCTTTAGCTCACTTTCACTTACTGAGTTCGAGGGTTGTGAGGCTCACTGGACTATCGGTATAGTTTCATTACGTCAAACGGCGTTCTTGTCTACCTATCTGCACCTTTCCGTCAGAAGGCCAGCGCCCGCAAATTCCGTCATCATGTTCTGTCTACGAAGGTAAGAGATGCAAAGCAACCAGCAACCAGCAACCAGCAGCAAAGGTGATTGAGACTAACTGAGACGATCCATACTGCAGTTGGCTACCTCTCCTTTTCATCCCGACCAACGCCTCCCCGCTCTTCATCATCTCGTTTGTGGCGTTGACATACATCATTCACCGGCCATGTATCTACTGCTCTGCATTACTCCTAATTCTCTTTGTCTCGTCCTGTCATTGGTCAGACCGCTGCATCTTTGACCTACGGAGTAATTGGTTTGCGCCACGCTATACCTCAGAACCTGGCAGTTATGCTATCTCAGGCAATGCAACCTCCGAAGCAACAGTGTCTGGTGAGGGTCTGACGGAATTTGTTTTCGATACTATAAACTCCACAGCCAAAGCCTTGGCTGGCGCTGCATTGGAGGGTGTCCAACAACGACTTTCCCCCAATGGAATGGAGTCAAGGCCCAACGAGTGGACAGGAGTTGGGTTGGAGTGGATGCGCAGCCTCCTGGGGAGGCGAGATTGGATTCTTCCATGTGTCGATGTCAAAGTCCGACTGTGAAGTGTGCAAAAGTTTTGATTAAGCGTGGTTCCCCTGTTGATGTATTCGAATGAGCTTTTGATTTCTCATACATTATTTACGACTCTTGTGTTTTCAGTTCATGTGCAGATCTCGACATCCTTCCTTGAACGCTTATAAACAACCGTTGTACATACCCCATTCTATATTGATATGTCTATCATCAAATGGCTTTTTATTAGAGATATAGATTCTTCCGCCGTTGTAACCCAACCCAAGTGATGACTACTTACGACATAATGCGATACTTGGGTTGAAGGGGAAGATGTCGTCTAGTCTAAGCCTAGCATTCACCTATATGTCCCTCATACCAAGTTGAACACCAACACCGATATGGACGAAAAGAGTAGAAAGACAGCTAGCATTCCGATGAGAGTGGGACTCGATGCTATATATGCACTGGGGACTAAAAGCAAGCCTGAACTATTGACATGTAATAACAAGATCCCTAATAGCATGTGGCCAAGGGCCACATAGCGAATTACTTAAAAGAAGGCTTATCGTTGTCATTCTTTGAGACCGGACAGATACCGAGTCCAATAAGCACACCTTCAAGCAATGGAACACAAGCAACACATGAGCAGATCTGGATCCGGCTCTTAGTTTTCATCCCCAAAACAAACCAAATAAAAGAAAATGAACATACCTGACTCATGGACGTTGTTAAACACTTCTGTAGAGCAGCTGGATCACCATTGGTAATAGCATTACCAATGCACGTAAGCTGGGCTGTCAAATTGAGACAAGCAGCGACACTACATGTCTCTGGGAGCTGCCGGACGATATCTAGATTTTGTTGCCGAACTATATGTATACTTTGTATCAGTACGCTAGCCTACCCGAGTTGCATTCGAAGAACTGGGTCTAAAGAAAGAAATCTGTACAGGAGGTATGGGTGTGGGTGTTATTGGCCACAGGAGCTATTCCTATAGCAGAGGTTAACCCTGAGGCGATGACGAGAGCAACAATATTAAAACGCATATTCGAAGACTTTTTGGAGGAAATTGAAAATAAAGAGCCGAGATAGATGGGCTTAAGTTTGGTATTTATGAGGCTATGAAGGGACGGGGTTACGGTGTTGTTGAATTGGATGTTTATTATATACACCGAAGTTTTAGAGTCACTGGTAGCAAAATAAATGGACAACCAGCCCTTGGCATGAATGTCCACCCATTGGCGGCCAATTGGTAGATGGGCATATAGAGCGATGTGCAAACTAGCATTCCCAGGTGGTCACACTGAGTCGCATTACAAAGCTTGTCTTTCCCCAATGTCCGTATCAGCGTAGGTAGGTAGCATCAGATACTACCTATCCAATATAAGAGACTCGAAGAGCGTTTATACGAAAGCCTCCCGTGAATCATTTGAGCTGGGTGTGGGAATCAGTTGTTTTAGTTAGGGTTGGCGAACTCGGGAAAGATAGCTAAAGTCGATTATTTGACATGGGTTGCAACTAAGTACATGGCACGGAGGTATCTGTCATGAAGCAAAATAACGGATAAACGCCGACCGGGAAGGTGACCAGGAGATCGAAACTCCAGGTAAATTCATAAAACGTAGATGGGCTGGAACGAGTCACAAAGCAAGGCATGATAACCACCGTAAAGGTTAGAGATGGCAGGTGAGTCGTGAAACATGACTCAAGGAAATGGGGTATCACAGCGTCGACAATCCCAGTTCAAGATCCAGATTCGTAAACAATCGTGAAGAAAGTTATGTGTGGCAGAAGAATAATTAGAGACGTTAAAATTCGCACGCAAGAACCGACGGAGCAAAGTCATAGATGATGCAAATGGCATAATTATCAGATCAGTTGTTGTAACCACTGCCACCCACAGGCAGAGGCCAGTCATCTTCAGTGATACTGCTCCAGAAGGCCCAGACCCCGGAGACAGAAAGGAGGGTGAAGAGGGTTTCGAATAAGGCTCCATTGATCTTGCCATCCGAGGCCTGGCACAAGTGAGTGCTGATCACATAGTTGAAGATTTGACCAATTGCGAACAACAAGCCAGCACCGGTGAGATACACTGTTGCACCGTTAACACATGCTTATTTTTGAGTCCAATGTGGTGTACTTACGCATTGGTCGGAACTCGCCTAGGACCCGAAGCACTAGTACAGCTTCCAGGAGGTAGAAGAAAACGAGGCAGACGAGTGGGAAGAGTTGGTACAGAACATAGAGAGCGATGTTGCGATTTGGTGGCTCGTAGCTTGACTTGAAACGGCCAGTCCAATCGAATCCGGTGTCCAAGGCAATATAGCCTGTCCCAATGAAGAGGGCCGCAGCAGATGCGCCGATGAGACCGATGGAAGCTGCGGTGCCGTCGTCAAGCAACTGGAAGCCGACCAGTGCATTCATGAGAAGGACCCAGCAAGTAGCCGTGATCGCGGCGATGTGCACTGCCGAAAATCCCTAGATACTTCGGTCAGCCGACGCCTCGAGTTTATCCTGTAGCAATCCTACCTTTCGGACTGTGTCGCTCAACGGGAAGCCGCCCACTGTGAAGATCTCGCAGATCTCAATGATGATGAAACCGAGCAAAAACAATTGCATTTCCCTGCGCAAACCCCATGTCAGTTGATATTTCCATAGCGAATAAAGATATGTCATACCTCCGGCCGACGGCAGCCTGCTTCTTGTCCGATCTCCATATCATACCCACGGTCAAGACAATGGCAATGAAGGCCAGCAGAATTGAACCTATCATATATCAGCAATTATGCTCATATCATCTGTCCCCAATGGCATCGGCCTCGGCTTCGCAGATCGTACCCAAGTTCCGAAGGTGTCTATCCCCACTGAGAGGAATGCCGGTCAGATCGCATGCGCCAAAGGCAGTAGTCGCGGTTTCATTGGTGAAAAGCTGTACACGACGAATATACAGTCAGTTAAGACTTCCAAGGAGCCATCAAAGGGGGGGTTCTCAAAAAGATCTCACTCACATTGCAGACTGGTAGGGTTGAGTCGCGACAGAAGTTCTGTGGTACGCATATGGGTGTGCGGTCAGTATCTGCCCATTGAAGAGACAGTCTCCAGGTCGATCTGCACTTACATGAAAGTTCCCGAATTGAGTGGACCCCATTGTGAATTAAGGGTAGAAACGAAAAGTGGAAATGAGAGGTGGAAAAGATGTGAGGCAATGTTGACAAAGACTGAGACTTGAGAGTTCAAGGACGTCCTGACCCACGCGGAGGACCAGTGCAGATTGGTGGATCTCTCGTGAAACTAGGTTGAGGTTGGAAGTAGAAATAGATGTAAAGAAGTGAGACTGTGTAGCTGTGTAGCTGTGTAGCTGTGCAGCTGTGCAGTGTTGAGAGCGAACTGTGAGGGGGAAATAAGAAATCAAGATCCCCCACGGGTTACTCGGGGGACTCACAGGGCGCTAATGTGGCTTGGAATGAAAAGAAAAAAAAATAACCGTCTTGACTTTCAAGTTCAAATGAAAAGATCAAAACAAATCCAGCTTGGAAACTTCGTGACAATAGTGATTCCTTGGGTTCAGTTGCTAATAATAGTATACTCTCTCTCCCCGTCTTAGTTAACTAACGGCTTTAACTATGTTGTAGTTATTGGTATAAAATTGCTATGTGTAGAGAGAGCATAGGGTTATTTTGTTTTTCCCCTCTTTGATTCTTCTGGATACTTGCAGATGCTCCTAGGCTTAGTGCCGATATTATTTTCTTTTTTTTCTTCTCTTCTTTTTGGGAAATAAAGTGGTTAACCTCGACCCTTGCTGGAGACAATAATATGGTCGCCAGGTCGACCAGATGGTCTCAAGCCACAATTTAGTTACCTGCACACATACAAGCTGAACTTGGCATTTAGAAGATTTTAAGATTTCCCGGATTGGAGATATATGCACCCAGTTATTTGGTCATTTTTTTGTGCCTGCAGTGCTTGTACCGTTACTCGGTACCTCTACAGAGTATCCAACGTACTTAATCTAAGTATATCCCGTGAGAACTCAATCCAGTCCCGTTGGAAATTAATTGATTCTCCATTGTTAGTGAATCAACCCATTTCCCTGTACGGTATTCCATGCAGTTCGACACTTGACCATTCCTCTTAACATACATCCTCGATCACCAATTTTTGCCCATCATGATCGCCCAGATCCAGCTTCAAAGTGCGCCCAAACAACTCAAGCAGCATCTCAAAGCAAACTTTGGTAATAGCTGGATCATACCGACCCTTGCTGAGCTCATCACGGATAAAGGCATCTAGATCGAGCATTCTTGTTAGTATATTTGTGTTTGATGTTGGGAGATGTATTTAACTCACGTTGCGCCCAAGCGACTTCATAGAAACTGAACAAGACGCCCTTATCATGTAGGGTCTTGCGGATGAGGTCGCGTCCCTCAGGCGGGACGTGATTATCGTTCTTGCCGAAGATCTAGAAATTGTATTTAGGAATTGACCTAAATGAAAAACAATAGATTAAAAAAAAGATCAAGACGTACCATTAGCATCTCGCCCTTGATATCCCCAGCTCTCTCCAAACTATCATCATTCTTGCCGAGGGCAAGGGTCTTGCTGTGGATATCCGTAGCAAAGTAACACACGCTCGCCTTGACCCGGCTATCCAGTGCGCACCGATAGGCCAAATGGCCACCCAGACACATGCCCGTGGCACCAATTTGTCCATTGCAAGTGGGTAGCGAGAGTAGATAATCTACACTGAGACTAGCGTCTTCATCATAAGCGGCAAGTTTCTGATAGACGGTCAGCGCCAGAAATTAACCCCCCTCCCATACCCACCAAAGAAAAGCTTAATAATGAAAATAATGAAAATAATGAAAAATGCAAGCAACGAGTGTGCCCATGGAAGGTGTATTATTTCACCTACCTTGCCAATCTTCCATGCATTCCCCTTGTCCGTGTCCTGCGCGTCATACTTCAGAGCTTCCGGACCAGTGAATTCATGGTAGCTCGAAGGAGCAGCACAGATGTAGCCCTGGCCTGCAATCTGGCGTGCAAAGCGTGCCACAGGGCCCGTTACTGCAGGTCAAGATATTTAGCTAAGGTGTTCGGGCATGATCGCAAACGGGATACGAACCTTGATAGATCTCGCTAAAAACTACAACTCCGGGGAAGCGGGCTTTGGGGTAGCCCGGGATGGTCGGGTGAAAGACGTAGATGCCTGTGGAATTGTTAGAATCGAGATTATTATGAAGGGGCAATGGCTTATAGAGGGGAGAAATATGCTGTATGAGAAGGACCATAGTGTACATACGCATCGTCCCCTGTCCATCCGCTGTGGTGGGGACATCATGATAGGACTCTTGAATCAGCATATTGTTTTTCTTTTCTTTTCACAATACAAATGTGGAATAAAATCAAGAAACCAATTGGAATGACCTCAGGAATACACACGATTGAGGCGCGGCGAAATGATTATCGATAACACGCGGGGCAGTCATGTGCTGATACTGGCCAACATCCCGATACTCGGCTTGATATACTCCATTGAGTTCTGTAGTTTTGCCTTTAAAGCAAAAATTGTGGACAATGAATTGAATAGAATTTTATCTCTTCATATCTGGATCCACTTCATAATCAGGACGGCTCGTTCCATTTGTACAAAAAAAGTCATAAAAAAGCCGTAAGAAAGATTCTCAAAATACCTCAATAGGCCACCCTAGGATGGCCGGAACATCTTGCTTCATGATTGCAGGTATGAATAATTTATTTGACATTTTGTTTTATACATATAGTACACCAAGGTTGTATGGCTGAAGGATGGTCTGGTCAGACCTAAAGAAAAAAAAATCCCTTGGGTTCCCAACTGCTGAGCCTCCAATAAGTTCAAGGGAAAGCAGCGGGCTGCAATTAGAAGACATACTATAGTATACAAGGTTAGTCACAGGCGCTGGGAAAGTCTTCAAGATCAAGTTACTCACAGGGATGAACAGGTAAGGCACCTGGCGTTCGTATTCGAGCCAGGTCTCGCCGTACTTGGTGCGACACCGCTGGATGTCACGAAGAGCACGGTGGCTGATCATGCAAGCGAAGAAGACAGGGTAGAACCAAGGGAACGGGCTTGAGAAGCCAGTAATTAAGCCCCAGTTCAGAGCGAAGTAAAGATCGCACGTGTAGTGGATCTTGCGGGCCTTGCCATCTATACGGTTGTTAGTGTCGGGGCTTGTAGATTCTTGATATTTGGCATGAACTTACACCACCCATCTACCAGAATCTTTGACCCATCAGCCGCAGTAAGAGTCTTGGGGTTCTCCACTGTCTGCCAAGGAAGCTGGGGGAAGGTGTTGCGGGATACCAGGGTACCGCGTTCCTGCTGACGGAAACGGTTCTTCTGGCTGTTGGTGGTATCCCACACCCAGTAGACGAACAGGTAGGCAATAAAGAGGAAGGCAAGGAGGTAGCGGTTCCAGCGGTATTCAGCAGGATCGTGGTTAGCGAGGTAAATGGTGCAGTGACAGTAGCTCAGAGGCACACCGGCCAAGTTCCAGAAGATCAGCATGAAACCCCACTTCTCATAGTACATATCCCTGCAAACTGTTAGGAAATGATCTTGATTCTGGAGCAGGAGATAACCCTTACCAGGTGGAAACAATGCACTCCTCACCCTTTGAGCAGGCATTAGCGTAAAGGTAATGAGCCATGACAAGGAACATAACCTCGCCAGACACATAACCATAAAGCTCCCATTGGCGGGCAGCAGCACCCATAGAGAGGCCGAGCAGGATGTACCAGGGCAGGCGGACCTCGAAGAACATCTTGAAGTCAAGGATCTTGAACATGCGGGGGTTCAGTTCGGCACCCATGAAGAAGTCATAGATCGGGTATCCAGTCATACGGTGCTCTGCGCCACGCGCCAAAGCCGAAAAGTAGGCAATGAAAGAGACGATATACCCAGACAGGATGGCAACCGTGAGCAAGGGGCCAAACTCATCAATGATGGTGTACAGCTTAAAGACTCCAGTTACGTGTGCAATGAGTGCCAATGCAATGCTGGTATAGAAAGACCATACACCAGAGCAGTAGTATGGCAGCTGTTTGCCACCCATGTGTGGCAGGGGGCGACCCGTGACGCTCACACCGGGAAGAAGCACGTAACAGGCACCCTCGAAGATGAAGAAAACCCAGTAAATAGTCCATGCCTTAACCGACGGAAAAGCACCAGTATAGACCAAATTGACCAAGTGTGCGAAAAATTCGCCGTAACTCTCGTTCTCTGCGGGGCGAGGGAACTTGCCGTCGTAGTAGGTGGCACCAATCCACATGTAGTACATGAGAATGGGGAATCCAATCATCATGGACAGCACACCCAAGGAGCCACCAAATTCAAAGTGTCCGCTGTAATCCACCTTGGGATCGAGGCCTTCCTCCCAACCGTCCACCACACGCGATGTGGGCTTGGCCGTAGGGGCGGTAGCCTTGCCATTGGTCGTGACCTTTACCGGCGTATCATCCTCTTCGGTCTTGACTTTGGCTGAAGTACGACGACGGGAGGCTGACTTCGATCTCTCTAGGGAGGGGGTGTTAACAGCCCCATGCTCACTACCCTCGAAGACAGAACTGTTGCGGGTGGTACGCCGGCCACCTGGGGTCTCAATGAAGCCGGGGCGATCCACTTTTCTGGAAAAAGAAAGGATTTCAAATTAGCTTGACAAAACGCTTACGATGTGCAAGCCAAAATTTCCGGGGATTGGCAAGATATAACCTTGGAGAGGATTCAGGGTGTGGATACGTCGCAACTAAGATCCGTTGGAAACTACTCACTTAGGGGTCTTCCCCGTTTGAGAGCGGGTTAAAGTCATGGTCGCTTAATCGGAAGACCAACGTTCCGACTGCAATTGAGAGTAAGGAGAGGAATGGCCGAGGGTAAAAAGGCGCGAAGGTGAAAAAAACAGGAATGTCCTGAATGTTTACTTTGCCCGTGGACCCATACTAATTGATTACATAATGGATAATTTTAAAAGTCCGTGTCAATTTATCCGTATTTATGTATTTAGGTATATCTGATATACTTGGGTTTATATTGGAATATTTATGTCCTTTGGGTAGTAGTTTTAGTAGTACTAGTATAGTAGTGAAAGTCATCCAAATCAGAGATGTATAGATTTCGCTTCATAGCTACAAAAAGGGGCTGAATGCTTTTCTTAGCACGTAGTACTACTACTACTACTGATAGTAGTAGTTTTGTAGTCCTGTGATAATTCACCCCACAAAGGCAATTTTAATGTTACAATGGGAGAATTGTGTTGTGTCATTGTGGGTGAACTTGTTGTCAACTGCCTAGTCTGACTATCTAGTTCTTTAAGCCCTAGATCTATGCCGTTTACCCCTTATTGTGCCTCAACATAGAAAGGTCCTCTGCACGGTGTATACTTTTTACCTCCCTTGTATACATCTAAAAAGACTACCTGAAAAGACGTTGGTAGTTTTTCTATATAACCCCCTTAATATCACCTTATAGCCGAATGGATCAGATTACTGAATTGTACATGTAATTGTGTATTTGTTTCATTCTAATATTCCAGGAGATCCAACAGTACCAGTATAATAGCATATGGGAACAGCCAAGAATTACAGGTACTATGACAACAACCCGAAAGTCCGGGGAATGGATCATATATGATAATACAGTATAAGGTCAATGGGATCGAGAAATGTGAAACAAACAACGAGGCTGCGTCAAGGACTATGCCCCTCTCTGGCTGCTAGTGGCCATCAAGGTGATCTTGGTTTTGTTTTTCTTCTTTTTCTTACCGCCACTGGATGATGGTCCAGAATTTGGATTTTGGTCTCCAGATGCTGTCTGAGCGAGCAGCTCAGATTCCTGTTGGGCGAAAAGCTCATCTTCCCAGCCCTGCCGCCACCCGTCACTGTGTATAGCCCGTTGAGCTCCGAGGCTTGGCGACAGTGAGCCCACTGCCGTTGTGCCCCAAACAGTGCGGATACCTGGGGGACTAGTGGAAGGAGAAGCCAATGCCCCGAATCCAGACGATGAGCGTGGAGGAGAGGCCGAGGAACCGGTGGCAGCGTCAAGCAACGTAGGATCCACATTATGAGGAAGTGGTTGGAAGTCATGAGCAGAGAATGGAGCTTCACTGATACTGGCACCTCCAATGCTTGGGCGCTTGTGCCGAGCGGCAGCCCACCGTTTGTCGTCTTCCTCCTTCTCCGCGCGAATGCGATCCTTTTCTTCCCGGGCTTCTTTTTCCCGGTTACGCTTTCGGCGTCTATCAGTCTCTGCGCGGAAACGCCCCAAAACCTCGGGGACAACCACATCTCTCCAGTCGCACTCCAGGAAGCTAACCTCACATCCCTGCGGAAGATGCCCGAGATATTTCACTCGCTTGCGAAGCTCATCATCCACAATGTGGCCTGTTGATATATGCTCCACTCGCGGCAGGATGGTTGCAGGGAACAGAGAATAGTCTCCAAATGCAGCCTTGAGAATACGAATATCCAAGGATGAGAGGTAGAACTGAGGTAACGCCTGATAAAAGTGATATGGTTGATCTGATCTGGAAGATACAGGCGTTTGCTTGCTGCGGCCTTTCTCCTTAGCTTTGGCACTGGATTCAGAATCGAGATGGACTCCCTCTAGGGTTGCAGAGAGATTATCTGCTTCATCTGTTGTAGACGGCGTCACGGTAGAAGAAGAGCCACTGACTGGCGTAGGTGCAATAGTGCGTTCCTTGACTGGCCGGACCTCAGGCGGGTTGCCAATGCCTTTCAGCTTCTCTTTGGCATCCTTGATAGAACCAATTGCTTTTCGGGTCCAAGTGTTCTCATCACCAAACAGAAGCTCGTCTTCGACTTCCTGTCTGTGAAGGTCTTCGATCTCAGCATCATACTGAGTGGTCATATATTCTTCGCCACCTTTCATGATTCGAGCATAGTCGGCAACTTCCGCCACATGATACCACGGGACATCCTCACCTGGAGCAAGTGTCTCAGATCCATCACGAGGCAGAGCAAGGGTGCTGCCCGACTCTCGCTTTACAAGTCGCAATACAACATCACCGCCTTCGACGGGAAGATCGCCTTCTTGACCACGGAACCACCTGACGGGCCGAGTCTCGGAGATATACACAGAGTCCCAGCAGATAGGACATTTCTTCCAACGGTGCCGTTTTTCAGGGACCGTGTTATCGTCGTCGGATGAATGCATGTATCGGATAAGGCATGGGAGGCAGAAGATGTGGCCACACCGTGCCATCCGTGGTGCAACCGGAGTAGAAAGACAAATCGGACAACTGGCAGCCTGCGTTTGAGCAGACACCAGCACTTGAAGGACCGAGGCCCAATCGAGATGAACATCGGCATTGGCTGCCTGAGCATGGAAATTTTGATTTGGCATCACAATAAACCGGTAATTCGCATGAACATAACGCGATTTGTCTACAGCACCCGCTCCCCACGATGTATAACGTCGAATATTCCGAGGAGGTGGTTGGTATTGCGGGCGAGGTGGAAGTGAAAAGTTCATCAAGTGAGTGATGGACGTCTGTCCCTTCCGACTGGTGGTGGATTTCATGGCGGCCTATATAACGACTCTATGGTCAGCAGGCAGCTCTTGATGAAGATAGACCTGTGAACCCACCGATTCGTTGTACTCGTCATCATCCAATAACCGAGGTTTTCTTTGACGGTTATGTTGACTCTTCCGAGCTTGATTATTCCTCGGGGTGGCTGAAGTTTTCGATGATACCGCTGGCCGAGAGCTTCCAGGGCCTCCTACGCGCCTTTGAGAACTGCTATTGTCCGCTGGAGCTGCTGAGTAGAATGGAGTAGACGAGGCTGTATTCGGAATATTTACCGCTTTAGAAGGGGGCGGGTTCTGTCCTGCATTGGATGACATATCTCTCCGGTATTTGTCCTGCAACAGTAAACCCCCAATAAACCAGACAAGGGAGAGAGCCGAAACAAACCAGTGGGCTAAAATGAAAGATGAGGGGTGCTGAGGACTGGATAAAGCTGACAACTGATAAGATGCAATCAGCTAGCGGGCAGTAGATCGAGTAATCCACCAGATGCCTCAGATTGGACCGGAAGAGGTGAAGGAGAATAAATGGCCCTAAAGGCCATGTAAGAATAGTAGTAAGGATTGAGGGACGGCCCTCAGGGTGCCAGTTGATGTCGTGGAGGTGCAGCTTCGCCCCTCTCTGGTTACAAATCGTAGTGTCACGTGAACCAACAAGTTCCGACACCCAATTCGGTCTCGGTCCCTTTCAGCTTCATTTTGTTTGACGGTGAATCGTGAGGTCTCATTTATTTTTTTTCCCTTTCCTTCTGCTCACTCGCTTCTCATCCCCCATCCCCCACTTGCCGACTCTCTCTGCAGGGAGTTACTTGTACAGCGATCTGCTTCTTTCTCTCCTTGTTTCCTCACTTCGGTCTGGTTTGCCAGTCTCCTTCCACCAATCCCCAGCAACCCCAATAGCTCTTTCGACCCAGTTCATCATCAACTCCAACTCTTCAACATATCCGACACCTCTTACTGAGGCCACGATGGCTGCCTAAATGCGCCAGCAGCTCCAGATTTTTATTTTCTCTTGGCTGCTATCGCGCATGGCACTCATTTGAGGCAACGCGTGACCGAACGTCAAGACAACTTCTTTCTCTAGCCAGCTCAAGATGAATCACCACCATCCTGCCATGCCCCATGGGCAGCTGCCAATGCCTCCTTCAAGGCGCCAGCAAGACTTCTCTTACAACGCCGCGCCTCCCCACATGCGATCACCACAGTACATGGGATACCCTCACATGAATGGCCACATGCCTCATCAACCATACTCATCGCAGCATTACCCTTACTGGTATCCACCATATGGACATATCCAGGGCCCTCCCCGTCCATACCAGGCGCCCTATGGACCGATGATTGTATCCTCTTATCCTCACTCACAGCCTGTCATGGCGCCTACGCATATTCCTCATTCGATGCCCATGCATCAAAGAACTCCCCCTCCACTGCAACCGATAATGTCTCCATCTGTCATTCATCCATCAATTCAGCCTATTCAGCCTATTCAGCCTATTCAGCCCATTCAGCCCATTCAGCCCGAAATGCAGGAATACCCTGCTGTTCCGCCGCATTCGGCCCAGGGATATCCCATCGCTTCTCCGCCACCACGATGGGAGCCACATTCAAACTTGCCGCCCAAGCCCACCTTTGCCCCACCAGTAAGTGTTCACTCTCATGTCGAATTAAGCTTGGAAATTTTCTAACCGTTAGTCTAGATTCCCTGGCTCTCTGTTCCTGAGCAGCCCTTCCCGGCCAGAATCCCGCGCAGACGTCGCAAGGGCCGTGTCATGCAATCATCGGTTGAGCTTCCCACAAAAGACACGCACATTGCCATCAAAGCAGATGAAAACGAAGAGACCCAGCCATCGTTTTCATCCACCCAAGAATCTTCGGAACCTCAAACCCCAACAACCACGACATTCCAACAGTCAGATGCAGACTCCACACAGCCCACCACTCCTTCCTCAGTTGCGAGATCACAAGCACAGTCGAAAAGCTCAAAGCCTGCTCCGATTATTCCAGTGGTGCCAAATGTCCCATCTACCCCACGTCGCCAAGCCAAAGATGGTAGCGTCGCGTCTGGAACTCCTAAATCAGTTGGACCTGCTACTCCTGCCCCAGAGGTAGAATCTGATAAAGCTCCTTCCACTGAAACCAAAACAAGCTCGCCCATGCCAGCTGCACCCAAGTCTTGGGCTGACTTGGTCCGTTCGAAGGAGTCGGCAAGAGCAGCCAGCGCCGCTGCCGCAGCCGCTTTGGCTGAGCCACACGGATTGCCTATTCAGAAAAACAAATCCCTCGCAGATGTCCTGAGCAAATTGGGAGAAGACGTCACTCAATACAGCGACAAGATCGCCTTCCTTGAACCCCGAGGACTGGTCAACACTGGAAACATGTGCTACATGAACTCTGTGTTGCAAATTCTTGTTTCTTGTACCCCGTTCTACCAGTTTCTTGACCATCTTGGCCGACGTGCTGCGCACACATTTCATAGTGATCTTCCTGTGATCGATGCGATGATCATGTTCATGAAAGAATTCCGTGTCATTGACGCGGCCACTTCCGAAGACCAACTTCGTCTCAGATTGAAGCCCAATGAGCTTGAGCAATATGGCGACTCTTTCGTCCCTGAATTTGTTTATGAGATGGTTCGACAGCTACCACGATTCAGGGACATGCGACGCGGACATCAACAGGACGCTCAAGAGTTCCTAGGGTTCCTTCTTGAGGAGATGCACGAGGAGTGCGCTCGTGCCGAATCGCACACTTCAGCGAAGGAAGGCGGCGATTCTTCTGTCGATGGCTGGTTGGAAGTTGGCCACAAGCAAAAAGCAGCGGTCACGCAACTGTCTGGCTCTCTTGCCGCCGAGTCGCCGGTCACCAGAATCTTTGGGGGAAAGCTTCGCTCGGAATTCAAGGTGCCTGGAAACAAGACTTCTGTCACATTGGAACCCTATCAACCTTTGCAACTCGACATTGGGTCGCATGACGTTCATAACATTCTCGATGCGCTCAAGGGAATGACGAAGCCGGAAAGCATCCAGGGTGATTTCAACTCGTCACGCGGACCTAACATTACCGCAACCAAACAAATCTTCATTGAGACCTTACCCCCTATCCTCATTCTTCATCTCAAGCGCTTCCAGTATGACAGCGTTACAGGTGCTACTCAGAAGATTTGGAAGAAGGTTGGATATCCCCTAGACCTGGAGCTTCCGCGGGAGGTTTTCCCAGCTCATCGGCGTAACGCCATGGCATCCCAGGGCGGCCCCCCGAAGTATCGCCTTATGGGTGTCATTTACCACCACGGGAAGAACGCCAGCGGCGGTCACTACACAGTCGATGTTCGGAGACAGGAAGGCTTGGAATGGATCCGCATGGACGACACTGTTATCCGTCGCGTTCGCAGCGAGGAAGTGGCGGAAGCTGGTGGCGAGGAAGACCCTAAGGTTCTCGCTGCCGCTCTTGAGCAGCACAAGCACGGCAAGATCCCGAACGGCAATATTTTCGACCATATCGATCAGGATGATATCGATTTGACTGACAGCGACAAGGGCTGGAGCCAGGTCAATGGCAATGGTGCCAACGGACATGCAAGCAAGAAATCCATGAACGGAGTCACTCCACCTCCGGCTGCTCCCTCCGGGGTCCGAACTCCCCTGGGCCGCTATGGCTCCCGTGACAACAAAGTTGCCTATCTATTGTTTTACCAGCGAATGGACTGAGGTTTCTCACCCGAAAGCTTCGCTATAGGGCCGGGCGTCCGTTTTTCGACGACGCATTGAAAGAACCCTCATACCCACCACATTCTACGGCACATCAAATTTTGTGTCTTCCCCAAAGTCATGCATTTTGATCCTCGCTTCAGAGGATCATCTGCCGCCTGTGTTGACAGGTGATACATAACATCTATCAATCTCGGCGAGCTCGTTCCAGTTTTGTGTTTCCAGCTCGTCTCTGCACATGAAACACCTTTCACGACGGAGCCATCTGGAGAGAGGAGCACAATCTGGAGGATGGCGGTCCCTTGACATCTACCTCTCTCCCCAAGGGCTTCTTCGTCATATCTTTTGCTTTACAAAGGCATTTACTCAGACTCCGTTTTGACCCTTTTTTTTGCTCTTTTCTTCCAGTGTGATGAACCGAATCATTTGCTACTCCACAACCCATTGTCTTTTAAGCCAGTTGTTTTTTTTCCATCTACCTTTGGGCTGTATCTTATGGGATATCAACCTCGGTTTATACCCCTCTCCGTTTTCTCATGGATACATTCTTCGAAGTCATCTTGGCCCTATCGCACATGACCAGGCCAAAAATAATGGGTCTTCCTGAACTGTTCCTACCAAATTCTTTATGTACTTTGCCATGTCATTCGACATCTGGCGTCGATACAGGAGATCCTGTGACGAAGTCACGAATTTCCTTGTCTTGATCTTGATTGCTTTGTCTGCATAGAAGGGTGTTGAAGAGGGCTGGGGTTGTTCATTCTGGGGCGTCAGGGGTGTTGCTTGTGTTGAGAGGGGAAGAGGAAGCTTAATGGTGCAGACCACAGTGGGTTGGAGGCTACAGGTCGGATATGTGCGCGAGAACGCAGAATACCAGGTGTGGTATGTCAAAAAGCCTGCTTTTACCCAAAAAAAAAAATTTCAAAGGAAGTTTCAAGTTATCTCAGAGTCGTAGTGCGGTATGTCCTGTAACTACATGTGTAGCCCAATAGCTATACCGCCTAAATTTGTTATACCGCCCGGGTTGCTCTTTATTAGTGGATATTTGTCCAGCAGAAAAAGGGAGGTGAGAACATTGCACTGTAACACCCAAGACTTCAAATCTCGGCTTTGTACCTAACACCTATATATCATGGATTGGGACAGCCTCTTCTTCAACATAGCAGCCTTGATTGCTGGGGTCTCTCTCCTTGACTATGGTGCAGACAAATTCATTGATCACACTGTGATTATAGGACAGCGACTAGACATCTCCCCGACTCTTATTGCCCTTTTGACTGCTGGAGCTGAATATGAAGAGGTACATTATTTCAAGCTCCATCTAACTGGTCTATGCTGACAAGCTGTCCCTAGCTCGCTGTGGTCATCGCTGCAATCCTACAAGGTCGCAGCCCTTTAGCCCTAGGCAATGTTATGGGATCTACAATTTCCAATATCCTCGGTGCCTTTTCACTAGGGCTTTTATGCCATCCAGGCGGGGGTCCCTTTGATCATAGTGCAAAAATATACTCTGCACTCCAATTCTTCGTCACCACCATTTTCATTATCTTGGCATATTTCCACCAGCTGAATAGAGTTACCGGTTGGCTTCTCGTTGCTCTCTTCACACTTTATATCATTTCTATTGGATTTGCCATCTACAGAGGTATCAGTGAAGCCCCTCAGCTGTCGGACAGTGACAGTGACACTGATAGCGACGACGAATCAATCAATGTTCGTGATGATCCAACACTAGGGCAGAGGGCCAGACAGTCAGCCTCAGAGGCTTCTCCTCTATTAGGAGATACGAACATATCCGGGGAAACCGCATGTGCATCTGTGGATAAAAACAAAAAGCATCCCCGACCGCTTTATCATCATGTCCTCCAGCTTCTTTTCGGGCTGCTAGCACTCTCCTTGTCGGGGTATATCCTTGCCCACAGCGCAGCCACTATCGCCGATTGTCTCAATCTGTCAGGCACTGTCTTTGGCTTAACTGTGATCGCTTTTGTCACAACCTTGCCAGAGAAGTTGATTGCTATGCTCAGCGGCTTTCGTGGACAGGGGGGCATAATTGTTGCAACCACAGCAGGGAGTAATATCTTCCTACTGACGCTATGTGTCGGTGTTGTCGCGGTGGCTGGAAACCCCCTTGATGGGTCAGATACCTTTGTTCTGTTTGATCTGGTGACAGTCTGGGTATCGTCGTTGTCCCTGCTAGCGGTCGTCTTTCTGGGACCTCACCGAATGGCTGGCCTGGTACTACTCGCTGCCTACGTGGGGTTTCTGGTCATGGAGTTCACCGTCTACAGGCGTTAAGTCGGGGCATTTGTGTTCGACGCAATCGGAGCCCCAATCCAGCACGAACACCCAAGTATACACCGTTACATGTATCTAGCCATCCCGAACATAGTTTGATGGGTACAGCATGTATGTTATAGATAATTATAGACGGTATGACATACCGTAATCCGAAACCAAATATTCACTAGAGTAATGAATATATGCAGTCAAGCATGGAAGACAGGCATTCCATCCTCTTTCTTCGCTTTCACATTCTCGTCTCCATCCTCCACAAACTCAAAACCAAGAGCTCTCCAGTTCAACTCCTTCCTCCAATGTAGCCCATAGTACCCCCTCTCGTCCCGTCCATCAACCGCAGAAGTATCGGCCTCTGTAGCTTGATCAATCTCATCGGCCACAGGACCAACAACCGGCTCAGAAGACAGGCCACCACTCTCTAACCTCCCACTTCTAGGGAAGGTGACAGACCGGAATCGGGAGAGAAGCATGCCCATAGAGCAGCATAGACACGGCTCATGGGAAAGGTAGACGTCCAAGTCCGAACAGAGGTAGCCACCCTGCGAGCGAGTGCGAATGCGCGGAGCAGCTGGCATTGTAGCTGGGGTAGAAGAATCCGCAAGTACCACTGTAGATGGGGGAGGAGCAGGGAGAGGTAGATGGTGGAGCTGGGCTTGGGAAGGGTCTGTAGAAGGGTCGATAGTCAAGTTGGATTCAGGGTTAGGGTCATCATGCTTCCTCTTCAATGGGGAGGACGGAGACTGGGGTGCAGTTGAGATTTTGGTGGATGTATCAGGATGGTGTCGATATAAGAAGTATGATTCGAAGGCGCTCAGCTCTGGCTGTTCTGGTTCTGAGTTCGATGGATCTGTAGTAGCCGTTGATGCAGGCACGCTGTCAAGACGCTCGTGTTCTCGGCGCCAGCGAGCAATCAGCTCAACAGCACGCATTAGCGCGTGCAGTTCAGGCCCACCCTCGACATCTGCGTTGTATGTCTTGCTCGCTGGGTTCGGCGCTACCCCGGCGTGCAGCTGGGCCTGGGATGGCGCGCCCGCTTCGGACCGGGAGTATCGCGCATCACCAGCAACTGCGAGGACTGCTTTGTCCCATTCTGATGTAGTGTCATATCCAGCCTCATAGCCTGCCTCAGTTATCTCTTCTTCGATGGCAGGGTCGACTATCACTGCGCCTACACCGCGGCCTAGCCCGGATTGTTCTGCTTCCTCTGCTACTTTGCGTGATAGGGCGAGATAGTATCCTGCACGTGGTTCAATGGATTCCTGTGCACGTTTGAGGGTTTGAGGGGGCGGTGCGACAGTTGAGCGAGGTGCGGCTGGGTTGAATATAATAGGCCAGAGGGTCTTGGCCCATGTTTCGGCTTGAGTCGTGTTGAAGGGGGGTGCAAGAGGGATTTTGATGGGGTGAAGTTGAATAGTAGGGGGTGGGGGATCAGAATGTGAAGCTTCGTCTGGCGTTTCATTTGTAGTTGGAGGATCGTTTGTAGCGGCCGGCGCAAATGGAGCGAGCAGAGCCTTGAGTGTGGTGATATCAGGCAATGGTGGTGATATGAGGACGAAGATAGTTTGTGCTGGGGACGCTAGAGGAACGCTCTGGCTTTCAATCGCTGCCCTTAGCGACGGTGGGAGTAATTCTCTTTTGGCGAAACGACGGAGGTGGGATAGCGGAAGGGAAGCGTCTTTGGGAAAAGCCGCATCGATGGCTCTAATTGAAGAATTAATTAATTTGGTGTTCGATCCAGCAAAGCATACGAGTCTGTAGCTTACTTGATCACTTTAGATGCAGACTTCACATTGACTTCTGCGACAAAGGCATCGCCTACTTATTGGTTAATCATGATGTCTCAAGAAGAGAGCGATATTGTAGGTACCGAATTCTTCTTGCGGCCTTGTCTCTTGGACTGTTCGAATGGGTACCACTTGCCCACTAAGGGGCTTGAGGCTTCTGATTGTCTTTTCGACGTCCATTCTAGCTCTCTCAAATGGCACCCAGACAGGCGCGGGGTGAGATAGAATGTGGCAAGATAGCCTAACGATGCACAACCAATGTTATAGCCCAAAAGTGGTTGTAAATAGCAGTGCCTTGAAATTGCACAATTGGGCCTTAATTATCGACGTCGACTTCAATAATCCCGCGAAAGAGGAAGTATTCCCATGAGGACTTGAAGGAAAGAAGAAAGCTATACAAAGTTTCAAAGCAAACGGTGCAAACATTGTCCCACGGGTTTGCCACTAGGCCGTTTTGGGTCTTTGTAGTCTGTATCCAACCTTGGAAGTACGTTGTAGTGTCGGATTCGAGAGATTTCCTCTTTTACTCGCTACATAAACAGACATTATCACATTAAATAAGAAGGCTAGAACTGTGGAAATTGGTTTGGGAATGAATATATATGGCATAGTCGGTCTGTACCTTGCGCCCCTCAGCCCTACAAGCCCTATAAGCCCTATAAGCCCTACAGTGTACATGGATACGTTATTTACATAGTCACATGGCCTAGGACATGTTCGATACAGAACAGTCAGGTGTCAGGTGCGTATTTTACTTTATTCACCTACAACATTGTATGTTCTCTATCTCCACCAATAATGGGGAAAATATCTAAAATAAAAGAGATTCGCAAAGGTCTGAAAAGACTCCTAAAAGGACTATTCTTGAACCTGCATACATAGAACGCAAAAGATCTACAATTTCAGGTGCGCCGATTATGAGTGGATATTTGAGATTTGTATGGTTCTAAAAAAAAAAACAGTCCAGACGATAGGTGATTTGATCATAGATATCACCTCATCATCTCGTGAGACATGAAACGCCGAATGCCCGGTAAAAAAAAACAATCGCTGAAAAGTAGGAACAAGGTATTACCCATTGACCGTTTGGTATATGCTGAGATAGATCCCTGTTCTAAAGCGCCATTTCTGATGCCGGTGCTCCTCGATATTAGATCAAAAGCAATGGTGTATGGAAATCTAACACCATCACCCCCCTAATGCAAGTGGTATGTATTAAATCACACCGCCAGTGACTTTGCGGGTGATAGGCAGAAGAATCCACTAATCTCACCCGTGGCTTGACTCGAGACCGGCCCGAGTGGTCCAGGGCAGAACGTAAATTTGCGTGATTGCGTGATTTGCGTGATTTGCGTAATTTGCGTAATCGGGCGTGGTCCAGAGTTATGTTGGAACAGGACTGGCTGCTGGAGCAATACCCGTTACCCCGGCTTTAGCACTACCATTCTGGCAGACGCCTTCAATTTCAAACCCATCGCATCGATCGACGAGGCTCTGGTAATAATCCACCAGCACTTCCGGTTGTGGAACAATGCGCCATTCAACTCGGAACAAGAAATCCAGTTCGAGCATGGCTAATTCCGTCATGCCAATTCCACCAACACGAGCGTACGTTTTGTTGGTCCAAAAACTGTCGCTGAGTCCCTTGCTGGCAACTGTGGCGCTGGTGATCAGGAACCGATGGATAGTCAGACTCGAAACAGTGAAGGCGGGGTACAGCGCGCAGAGTCGATCGATGTAGTAGACCATGCTGAGGAGGATAGGGGGTGAGAGAGTAGCGTGGGTTGTCAATCGCTGTAGGTAATCTTGCACGGAGATTCGGGGTGGAGAGCGCGAGTGGAAGCGAGTCAGACGGCCCTGGTGTAGTGGGATCTTGTCGTTGAATCGGATCAGCTCCATGAGCATGCTGGAGATCAGCACGACCATGTCACGAGGGTCGGCCAGTTCATATTGTGCGGGTAACATCTTGACATCCGGTTTGGAAGGTCGCAGTCGCTTGGACTGCGATCTCTCCAAATCTTCGCCATCATATTCCGCCGGCGTCGCATCCGATGAGTGATGGTCCCGTTGGCTATTGCGCTTGTTGCCGGGGGTAGGGGCGGGCATTGAGGGGGCGGGGGAGGAAGTCGGAGGAGTTGTAGATGTGGCCGTCGCCGGGGTGGTTGCAGTCACGGCAGAAAAAGTGGCTGATTGGGGGGTCGAAGCCAAGGCCGAATTATTAACTAGGGTCTTTAGAGTGTCGGCGGATGAAGATGTGCGCCTGCGTTGAAGATCCCCTGAAGTTTCAGGAGAGGAAGGATCGACGGTATGCCGATTCAAGGCTGACCGAAGTTCGTCAATAGCCAGTCGCGAGGATCGGGGACTATTGAATTGTGGAGCGCCAGCCGGCTCATAGTGTGAATGGGAATGCGACCCGGAAGTTGAAGGAAGCGGGGAGCGTAACGCAGCCGTTGAAGGCGAGGGCGAAGACGCCAACATGGTTTTAGGGTGTGACTAGGTTATTAAAGAATGCTGGGAATCTGAGCATTCACAGTGCAAGGTGAGACCACGTGGGCGCACAGTCAGGGCGCGCTGTGGATGGCGTGGGTGCACGGCCGGCCTCATCCTCAGAGGCTTAGAGGCTCAGAGGGAAAATCAAAAGGGGAATGTAAGATTATGAGAGCAAATATTGAAAGAGGAAAGAGGGGGTGAGGGAATATTAATCCGAATGACCTTGGACGAGAGAACAGAAAGGGGGCAAAATCCGGGTTGAAAATCTTGTTCTTCCAAAGTTCGCCAGTGAGGTAATTTCCATCGATGCTGTCAGTGGCTGGTTGCTTCCGGTTACTGTACTTTTACAGTATTTGTATTTTTGCTATTTTTTATTACTATATATATTATATAATATTATGTGATATTTAGGGATATACTTCTTAAGGGTTATAGTAGGTGATATTAGCCTAAGAAGATATATCTTTCATCTACTCAAATGGACCTAGATACATGTATAGGGCTCTATATATTTCATATTTAAAAATGAATCTACCGAGCCACGAGCCACGAGAAGCCAGGGTAAACTACCGTACCCTAGCTAAATTAGGTTAAAGTGCCAAGAGAATTTAAGTATACTGTACTTTTGTAGTCTTGGGAGTTCTTGATATCGGTGGTAGATGACAGGGTGACAGGGATTAACATAGTTGCCATATATGATTCCCGGTCAATGGTATACCGGATTTGCAGCATATATATGAGAACTGATAACGACCATGGCCTTACAATATAGGCTACCTAATCTAGATCTCAGTATGGAATCCCCCGTACCCCACAGGTAGATACCATTAATATTCTCATCTCCTACCTAGGTAATATTGGTAGACTTGAATAATATGCCCCTCTTCCCATGGAAAGGCAAAAGGATCTTGGAAACCATGCGAATGTGTGGAGTTAGTTTAGACCTCAGATGCTGTCCCTGTCACACTCAATAATGGCTTTTCTATGGCAGATCTTATCATAGAATCAGTTGGCGTGTTGGCGTGTTCAAGTCAAAAAAACAAAACTGCCATACAAATATTTCTGTAGTCACAGCTCAGACGAGTAATAGGGCTGAGTGCCGCTGTATCCTTCATCCGGGTAGACTCCGCGTGGAGGCCACTTTTCGGGATCGGTGTGTTTCGGCAGAACCGAAGTGCGGAGTACCTCTAGGCCCGGCTCTACAGTTCCGGTCAGGCATCATATCTATGTTGTACATCCAGGTCTACACAATCTTCCCACGGATTTAATTTCCTCATCATCCTAGTATCTCTACCAATTTTTCAATCTACCAAAGTGAAACGCCGAGAACCTCCCGCTGGGGGAGGGGGTGATCGCCAGATGATGACACGAGCTGCCGCACCGCCGATTCTGTTGCAGCTACAGAGCGCCGAGTCGGCCTCCTCTCAGATTGCAGCTTTGCGCACTCTGAAGAATGAACTTATTGGCCATGACCAGCGCAAGGAAGCTTACATTGTCGAGGGAATCATACCAGTATTGGCACAAGTGCTGACCTCGAGACGGCCGGGAACGGCCGAGTTTAATGAATCGACATTACACCAAGCCCGGCCCACGCCAAAAGCCCCAGAAGATTACGAAGCATGCCTCCAGGCAACTTTAATTGTTGGGAGTTTGGCACAAGGTACGTGGAAATTAGATCCATGTCTAAGTCTCCTACAGACGTTAACTGTACTGAGCAGGTGGTCCGACATTTCTCACGCCACTATTCGCCAGCAATATCCTCCAAACCTTACTTTCCATATTTTCGTCTCCGGACTGCCCAGATTCATTCTGTCTACCAATTCTACGACTTCTGAACACAATTGCAGACCGAATACCGTTGCAAAGCCAAGAACAATGGCCTCGGGACACGCAGTTTGCGGATCTTGTTTTTGCTTCTGCCAATATTACCTCTCTCAGACGTATAATCTCGCAGGAGTACAAGAACCTGCGTAGCCAGGCCACGATTGAGCTAGCAGCCGCCCTGATCGGCAAGCTATGCACGGAGGAAACCCACAAGACGGCACTAGCAGAGTCCGGGGTGTTGGATGCTTTGGCGCACAAGATCGCGTCGTTCATTGTGGCTAAGGGATTTGTTTTGCCTGGCGCGGAGGATCGCCTTCAAGAACCTGGTGCATTGGAGGATCTCCCACTGCCGGCCCCTGAATCCGCGCGGCTAGCACCAATTCTGCGTGCGGTTGCTGTCATAATTGAACAGTCAAAATGGAGGGCGGAGCACTTCCTGTCATCACCTGGCATTGTGACGGTGTTTCCAAAACAAGTTGCTGGGTTTGCTCCATCAGACATCAGGAAAGGTCCGTGGGGATCCACATATCTGTCGGGCTCTGCAGTTCCCCGTCATCTTGGATCCAACCCCATAGAACAGCTTTTGCCGTCGGTTCCTCTAGCACACACAAAATCATCATCCAGTTCTGCCAATTTCCCACCTCTGGGGCACGGGGGCTCCCAGCGCCGACACAGCCATTCTTACCCCATGCCTTTTTCACTGACTGAGACTTCCGTTGCAGAGGACGACGAGAATTCGATTATTCCATGGCTGCTCTGCATTCTCCGCTCAGAGGATGGCATGACACGGTTGATGTCCGCCCGTCTTGTCACGGCCCTCTTCCGGTTAGGATTGGCGAAGAAACATCGCCTCCCAATGTTCAGTTATTTGTTAATTCCCATCTTGATTCGTATGCTTGACAAGAACGTCCGGCTGCCGGATGAGGAGGGTGCTATTCATGATGGGCTGCTCTCGTCGACCCTACGCTTAAAAGAAGAGGCGCCTGCCATATTAGCTAACTTAGTCATGGACGACCAGGAACTGCAGAGGCACGCAGTAGAAGCTAATGCGCTTAAGCGACTTTCCCAACTTCTCAAGGAGACTTACAACCCAATCACGGAGACATCTCGGCCGATGTGGCATGCAGAGGATAGCCCGGCCCGAGACCTTGAGTCTCTTTCACAAGAGTGCCGGCTCGGGCCTTCCGGTTACTCTCCGACCCTTTGCCATGTAATGCGTTACCGAGAGAACATTCTCAAGGCTTTAGCAGCACTTGTCCCATTTAAGGACGAGTACCGCAAGGCGATTTGCGAACATGGCGTAGTCCCTTACATCATTGACTCCCTCAAGCCAAGGCCTAGCGATGCACTGGCTGATGCTGCGACACCTAGAAATACTGCAGAGGATGGAAACCCGATTCCGACAATTCTGGCTGCTTGTGGTACAGCTCGGATGCTGACTAGATCCGTGAGCGTGCTAAGAACTAGTCTTATTGATGCCGGCGTGGCTAAGCCACTGTTTGCCCTTCTTCGCCATTCTGACCTTGAGGTGCAAATTGCAGCAACGGCTGCGATCTGTAACTTGGCCTTGGACTTCAGTCCCATGAAAGAGGTTTGTCGATGCCTAGATTATGTTCATAAACCTTGGAACTAACATGATTTTCTCAGGCAATCATTTCCCACAATGTCATTCCCATCCTTTGCGAACACGCTCGTTCGTCCAACACCAAATTACAAATTGAATCTCTCTGGGCTCTCAAGCACATGGTATATGACACCGCAAACGATATCAGAATGAACATCATCGAGGCTTTAAGCCCCGAATGGATTATGGAGGTCATCTCCCAGGATCCGGTCCGCGCAGTCTCCCGACGGGGAATAGAAGAGGAGACGGATCAAAGTCCCGGGTTCGCCATGGGTCGATCCAACTCAGCTGGCGAACAGGTCGATATTCTGAATCCCATGGATGATACAGCAGGGTGGGACGAGGACCTCAAGATGACGGATACTATGCCTCCCTCCAAAATGAGTCTGGATATGTTCCTGCCTGATGCGAGACGTAGACGCAAACTCGTCCTGCACGGAACCCTAGCTCAAACTACACAGTCTCGACAGGATGATATTGCCGTCCAGGAGCAGACATTCGATTTGCTGCGTAACATGATCTGTGGTCGGAATGCACCTGAGATGATTGAATATCTCTTCAGAGAGCTTGGTCAAAATGATTTCCTCGATACAATCGCAGATACCCTACGACCACGTACCATCCAACTGCCTCACCGCCGAGACTCCAGCAGTCAGTCCCTCCAAGTCCCCAATGAGATCATCAACGCAGCCGCCACTCTCATCATCCACTTGGCAGCCGGGCACCCACGCCACCGGCGCATCGTCACGTTCCACCGTGACTTGCTGCGGTCTCTGGGCAGTTATTTCAACCATTCCCACAAAGACATTCGGTTGAGCTGTGTCTGGGTAGTGATCAACCTCATCTACGAAGAGGATCAGAGTGATCATGAAGGTTGTCGGGAGCGGGCAGTGAGACTTCGTTCTCTTGGTTTTGCGGAACGGCTGGCTAGCCTCGAGGATGACACGGAGCTAGACACAAGGGAGCGTACGAAGACTGCGCTGCATTTATTGAACAAACTGTCTCCCGCATAGTTGATATCTTTGTTATGGTTAGAGTTACTCGTGGACATTCTGGATTGGAGTATTGTAGGAAAATGTGGATAATTCTTTTTTTTTTCTCCTACTTTGACGAGCTCACCTTATATTGTAACTAAAGATAGGATTATTGAACTTGATATGTGCCTAAACGCTGTATGATCTATGGGCCTGGTGATAGGGGAGCTCCATTGTCAACGTGGAGAAAAACGTCATAGCCTTGCAATCCGGTCTATTCACATCTCTGCATCTAGTTAATCATCTGTTTGAACCAAGTTTACCCTTCCTAACAACAGAGACCTAATAGCAATGTCTCCAGTACCAGAGCCCATCGTCCAAGCCCTCTCACTCCCATCCGAATCAAAAGTCAGCCTCTCTACATCTGGCCTAGGCTCAGGCTTCACAAGAACAGGCACCATCCATGCCCAGATTCCCGGCAAAAATGGCAAAGAGGAAGAGCGACGATACTTCATAAAGACCTCGTCAAACGGCAAAGCCGCCGAAGAAATGTTCCAAGGCGAATCCGAGTCCCTCAACGCAATAGCAGCCTCAGTACCAGGGTTCTGTCCACAAGCCCTAGCTCGGGGGCCACTCGACGAGCCAGGACCAAAAGCCAAAACGCACTTCCTCGCAACCGAATTTATCGAGCTCGGTGGTAAGGGGCGCATCACGGGTGATGAAAGCACACTCGCATACCGACTCGGAAAACTACATACTACGCCCGCACCCCCAGATCCAAACACGGACCGGCGTAGATTCGGATTCCATGTGCCAACTTTCTGTGGTCATACCAGGCAGCCGAACCGGTTCTGTGATAGCTGGGCTGAGTTCTACGCAAACGAACGGCTTCTGACGATCCTGGAGACATCTGAAGAGCGCAATGGACCCGATGCTGGGCTGCGTGAGGCGGTTGAGAAGACGGCGCATGATGTTGTGCCTCGGCTGCTTGGGGATGATCATTTAGGGTACACTTCCAGTGGTGAGGGGAATGGGATTGTGCCTGTTGTTGTCCATGGAGATTTGTGGAGTGGAAATGTCGATTGGGGTCGGATTGTTGGCTCAGGTCACGATGAGATTCCTGGGGATGTGGTGTATGACCCATCGGCTTGCTATGGACATAGTGAGTTTGAGCTTGGGATTATGCATATGTTTGGTGGGTTTGGGGCTCGGTTCTTTGATCAATATCATCAGATTGTGCCCAAGACTGAACCTGTCGCGGAGTATGCTGATCGGCTGGAATTGTATGAATTGTGAGTTTTCTTCTTTTTCTGCTCTTGATTTTGGGCCATTTTACTGATCTCACTGAAAAGGTATCACCACCTGAATCATCATGCTATTTTTGGTGGAGGGTATCGATCTGGTGCTATGTCGATTATGCAGAAGTTGATCAGAAAGTATGGAGAAGACTAGTTTTTGATAGTTTTTGATAGTTTTTGATAGTTTTTAATAGTTTTTGATAGTTTTTGATGGTTTTTGATGGTTTTTGCAAGGCTTTCTGTTTCTTTTGTCATATTCTTTTTAATTTCCAGCAAGATCTCGCTACAGGGGACTGTTCAATCACGAATATGCTTAGGATATGATGTCACACCAATATCCCCGACTTGTTCAACTCTGATCTCTTCTACCTTTTGTTTCTCCCTTAGAAATATCAAATGGCATTCTAAAATGTCTACTCATCCCGACTCCAACCTCTATCCCGAGGCCAGTGGCCCAGCCAAGGCACTGGTCGATCAGCATCGCGCTGAGCAGCCCTTGAAGTTGTATGCGGGGTGGTTCTGTCCGTATGTCCACGACCCCTCGATACTTAAACCAAATGACTGCTAACCAGATACCCAGCTTTGGTTAGTCTTTAGTCCCTCATACATAAGTAACGATATATTAATGAAACAAAGTGCAACGAGTCTGGATCGCCCTTGAAGAAAAAAAGATCCCCTACGAATATATCGAGGTCAATCCATACAACAAGCCAGAATCACTGCTAACACTAAATCCCCGAGGCCTAGTCCCTACACTCTCAACACCAGCAGACCCACAGCCACGCCCACTATACGAATCCACTGTGATCCTAGAGTATCTGGAAGAAGCATACCCAGACCACCAACCCCGCTTCTTGCCAGAGGGTGCCTACGAGCGTGCCCGAGCACGCATCTGGATTGACTATGTGACATCTCGAATAATCCCATCTTTTCACCGTTTCTTGCAGTACCAGCCGGCAGATGGCAGTGTGCAGAACGCAGATGTGGGTTTGGACCAGGCTCGGCAAGAGTTTTTGAATCACCTGAAAGCCTGGAGTAAGGTGATGCACCCCGAGGGACCTTTCTTTCTGGGTGAGGATATCAGTCTGCCGGATCTGGTACTGGCTCCGTGGGCGATACGGCTGTGGGTGTTTGATGAGTTTAAGAGTGGTGGATTGGGGATTCCGAAGGAGGGGGAAGGAGGTTCAGATGAGGGTAATTGGAGTCGGTGGAGGACTTGGCTGGCTGCTGTCGAAAGCAGACAGAGTATCAAGGAGACTAGCAGTGATCTTGTGCATTATCTTCCCATCTACAAGAGATATGCGGATAACACAGCTCAAAGTGAGTTGGCTAAGGCGACACGCGCAGGTCGGGGGGTTCCTTGAGGGATTTGTGAGAGAAATGTCGCTAGTTATGTATCTCTTGAATTATCAATATGTTTGTAATTGCACATCTGTCTTTAGGAAATAAAGTATCATGGTAAACACAGATGTATACACTTCGGAATGCGGGAGAATATATTTCCATATTCATGCACGTGATTGGGAGCTCTCCGGCGGACACGTGATCGAGATATCAATCCAGACACTTGCTGCACGTCTTCATCTTGCAACTTCCAAAGACGCTGCTTGATATTGCCATACTCCTAGGAAACCTAAGAAACTGTCATGGCATACAATATGAGGGACGAGTCTCCCCGCGGGAGCTCAACGCTGGAATCCAGCCTGTCACCCCCGGCCATCCATCCGTCTTTTATACAGGTGGCCAATCCATACATATTGGAACAGACAATTGAAAACTGCATTGAGGCGATGAGCGTTAATCCCCTTCGCGAAACTTCATTGCGTCTTCAGGGTGTAGCGTGGATCGACAGCGTGCGGAGAGCCCTCAACCTGTAAGTTGAGCCCAAGCCAGGCAAAACGCACCAGGACTGACTCGAAATCCAGTCCGATTCGCACTTTTGATACAGCAGTGGGATATTATCACCGATTTCGATTGGTGCACCCAGATAATGAGTATAATTGGACAGTGAGTTCTCTCGGAAGTCCTCCAGGGAAACCAGCCTAACCCGGGATACAGGATGCTGCGGCTGCGGCCTTATTCACAGCATGCAAGATCGAAGATACACTCAAAAAGTCGCGAGATATTGTCTGTGCAGCGTACAACTTGAAACTGCCGCCCTCAGAGCACTTATCGGCTGATGATCCTGTAAGTCATGATGACAGACAAGACAAGACAGAGAATTAACGCTTGTTGCCAGATGTTTGAATCCCATGCGCGTGGCATCATCGGTCTTGAAAGACTCATGTTAGAGGCCTCTGGGTTTGACTTTCGAACCCGGCATCCTCATAAGACCCTTATGAAGCTAGGTAGGCATTATGGACTACTACAAACCTCCGAAGTCTCCAATCTTGCCTACCGCATTTCATCAGATCTTTACCGCACATTTGCACCCATCAAACAAAGCTCATCGACGATGGCCTTTAGCTGCCTTGAGCTTGCAGGACGACTCTTGGACCAGCGCGTCGAACAAGCGGAGTCTGGGCTAGACTACGCGCAGTGGAGCACCAGCCGAGCAGAAATCATGGGTAAGTATTGTTGTTCCGTTCACATTCACCTAGAGAACACCACATATTAACAACCATCCAGAAACCCTCTTCGACCTCTTAGAACTCTACACCCACCACCGCGCACTAACCACCGTCGGCTCGGAATTTCCCGCAGACCGGTTCCTAACGGTTCGCATTCCGCTCAACCAAGAAGCCAGCGAACACAATATCCCGCGCTACCAGCCGTGGATCAGCCAGCCATGCAAACCATCCAATGGAACTGGCGCCAACGATCAAAATACTCCACGACCTGCTCATCCCTTAACACCAATTGCTGCGAACGGAGACCGCCAGAGGACAGGCGAGCGAGGCCGCGACGCTGCCGTGCGATTCATGCTCGATCCTGCATGTGCGGATGAGGAGAGACGACAGGTCGCGGCTTATTTCAAGGTCGAAATGGAAGAATATGAAGTCGACAGTTAAGACACAGTCCTTGCTATTTGTGTTCCTGGCGCCTGGCGTGCCTCATGCAGCGAAGTGAAGCCGAGATAAGCCTTGCTTCATCGTTATGGCCCGATAAAACAATAGCGGGGTTAGCAATGAGCTTAGATTGGGGCCCCGTATACTATGTCCCATCTTAATTGCAACTGAACAATGCTCCGGTCACAGTGACTTGCTATGTGCTGTTCGTCCTGATTCTTGTCGGGATACGCCGACATCCTTGCTAAGCTCCGACGACGGCTCTGGCCGCATTTTTTCTGGCCAGATGGGAGAAACACTTTCTTGCTCTACAGTTTCTAAACTGAGTTGTCTCGGACACAGGAGACTCATATTCTGGAAAATTCCCGTCTTGATCCATATTCCCCACGATTTCCCGATACCCCAGACATCCATGACCAGTGACGAGATATGGATTTATACAATGAAAAGAACCATCAACTATCGATAATCAGTTTCTCATTGTAGAACAACATCGCGGTTGATATCTGCTGTCCCAACACAACTCATTCTCAAGAAACAATATAAAGAGTGAAACAACATCAGAAATCAGCTTTAACAATTTGAATTGAGAGCTATGTACAAATTTACAGCCCGTTCACTTCACGTGTCCAAAAACAGTGAAGCTAGAGACAAGACTACCAGAACAAAACACACAGGCGTGTCCCCCACCATCCCCCTTTTTCTACCACTTCTGTAGAGGGATGTGTCCGTTCCTCGCGTCGGAAATATAGCAAAGCTCCAGATCAGGATGGACCGAGCAACGCAAATTATGAAATTTAGGTTCGGTCCAAGGCCCGACATCAATCAGAAAGAGAAGAGAAGAGAAGAGAAAAACGAGTACTAAGCAAAAGTACAGGGAAACAGCCGTAAATGAAGAAAAATAATTCGGCCCCGTGCCTCCAGCGTGGAAGATTTCCGGTCTTCACACCGTTTCATTAGAGCCCTTGCCACGGGTCATTTTGTTGAGTGTTGATGCCGTGTTGGAAGGCGGGTAGGGCGAGCGGGACACAACTATGTACATATCATGCATGCACACATTGAGGCTTGCGTGCATATTCGGTGCACTTAAATCAAGCCTCGAATGAAGCAAGAAGCAAGAAGAGGGAGTAGTCGGCACAGCAGAAGCAATCAGAGGAGAGAGTTTGCAAGGGGTGAAGCGCGGGGTTGAAATGTCGTCCTCTAATGGTGGAAGTGAAAGTGAAAGATGAGTGTCATAAACTTAGGGGATGTTTTCAATCTGAGTGCCCGAAAATTTTAATTTCATCGACGCTTGAGCTCGGTGACAAGGCACTCCAGAATCTGGGAAAGATTAGTGGTATGATCATGGTAATGGGTCCAAGCAAACATACCGATTCTGAGACGGCGCCCTGATTGTACAAGTACTTGCCCAAGCCACGGACGACCTCGAGCTGCTCGTCAACCGTAAGACCGTTGATGGCAGTCTCTATGATGTCACCCACGCTGGCCTTGTAGACAGCAATGAAACTGTGGTAGTACATGAAAGAGAAGAAGCCCATGATGAACTGGCAGTCCATGCGGTCAGTGATACCACCGTGACCAGGAATGGACTCGCCAAAGTCCTTGATCTTGAAAGTACGCTTCAGGCCGGAAGCAAAGAATCCACCGAATGGAGCGATTAATGAAGCGAAAGTGGCGAAGGCCAAGATATGGAACTGAATGGGTTCCACCCAGAAAGTCTTGTCTAGACCAAAAATTTCAAGAGAGTAAGGTTGCGAAGTGAAAACCGGGTTCGGAACACATTCCAAACCGGTCAGAGCATTCGAGCCCAGGTCGTTGACAGGACAGATGAAGTACTTTGAGCGGATCAGCAAGTTGGTCATGAAATAACCAAAGGTAACGGTGCAGGCCCATGCACCAAGGAATCCCTCGACAGTCTTCTTCGGGGACAGCTGAATAAGTTGTGTCTTTCCAAAGCTAATACCGCAAACGTAGGCAAAGATATCATTGGTGATGACCAGCGCAGCGGGGAGGAAGAACCAGATCATGCCCTCGAAAATGTTGTTCATGACGAAGTGAGCTTGGACAACAATCAAATACAAAGCCATATGGGTCCACGCAAACTGGGTGAACTGGAATCGGTAGTGGCCCTTCTGTAGAGATCCGACGAAGAACACGAATCCTATCAACCAGGATTAGCGGAGTAAAAGGGGAGCAGTTGAAACACTTACCCATGACGTAAAGTGTGAAGCTGAGGAAGCGGTGGTGGTTCGCCAACGGAAGCAGCACCTTGTCAACAAGAAGGATGTGCTTAAAGTAGTATATCACGCTCTCTCCGTACAGGAAATACATAGTGGTCGCCAGGAAGTACCAATTCAACGATTTGGTGAACCGCAAGTTCTTCTCCTTATTTGGGATACTGGCGATTGCGATGACTTCCTTGAACGAGATGATTTGAATGCCAGTAATTAGGACAATAATATAAATGTGACCGGAGAACAGAGCGACGAAGAAACCGGCGATCATCACAAATGTCCATATAGTCCGGGTGATGAAGGTCTGCTTTTTTTTCTCATATTCGGACTGGGGAGGATTCTAGACGTGACGACCATGTCAGGCCTAAGATTCCGAAGCTATTCTCCATTGAAAACTGACCTGTTCCGTTATTGTAGGTGGTTTGGACCCATTGCCATTTTTGCTGGGGCTGGTGGGCTCCGAGGGTGCATCGCTGACGTCGGAAGACACGCTAAGGCGTCGCTCATCATTTGACCGGTGTTGAAACCTAACGTTACGGCGAGATTTCGACATGGTGTAGAAAAGGGGGCCAGAAACAGAATCTGGGCAGTAGAAGTGGAGAGTGTCAAGAACAAGAGAAGATCATCGGATTAGAAGTTGATGAGCTCATGTGAAGTGCCGAAAGCGGTCAGCTTCAGCTTCAGCCCCGTGTTTACTGTTTCTTTTTTTCTTTTTGCTCATATTTTTTATACCCGGTGTATTATTCGGGTTTGTTAATGGAATCAATCATTATTTCACCTTCGAATATTACGCTCGTGACTACTCGTGACTAGAAATTGAAATTGGATGTGCAGGGTTGTTGTCCAGGTTGAACTGCCGTGCTCTATCTCTCTCTCCTCCTCAACCCTCGGCCGAACTCGAGAATGCTCAAAAGCCCTTTGTGAACTTAAGACCTGTCAACTCCTCTGGTAGTCCATTCATGGCCGGGGCATGGAAGACGACGACGATGACTACGGCTCCGACGAGTTCGACTCTCTGCCACCAGGGACGTTGTATGCGCTGGAACAGAATGCGTTCCAAGCGACCCAGGCGGCAGCCTCACAGCACCACTCAACCCCCATAAACAGCAACCCCGTGCCACGCGCTCATGCAGTGCCGTTAAAAACCAATGCTGGGTCACTGAGACCACCGCCTCGCCTGCACACCGGATTAACGAACGACTACAATACACTGGAGGTGGGGGAATTGGCGGCCGAAGTGTACGATAACGTGGATAAACCGCATATCATTCCACAAGGTCAGAATGTACTCGCCACAGACCCTAGCTTCGCGGTCAACGGGCAGCTGGGCGATGTCATGGATGTGGACGAGTACTATGGGCAAGGGAACACCGCCGCAGATATCAATGCACGCCTGGTGCAGGTGGGTTAGTTGAAAGCTTCTTTGTATAAACTCTAACAACGTTTATAGATGGAACAAGAAAGAGAACAAATGTTACAGGAGCTAGCCGAAGCGAGGAGGCAATTGGAAACGAAAGCCGGGGAAATCTCGATCATTCGAAGGAAGCAGACAACGATGACACAAGACTATGACCGGCAACTAGCGGCTCTACGGAAATCCATGGCCGATGAAATAGCGAAACACAAGCAAGAGGTTGAGGCGGCCATGTCCGAAGGCAAGGTATTGGCGACAGAGAATATATTTCTTCAACAAGACCTCGTGGATGAAGCCTATCAGCTCCGGACCTACAAATCCAAGCATCGCGAGATAGAAGCCCCAGTGACTCCTCGCAAGTCCAGAGTGCTTCCCTTCCGCGATGGATTTGAGGATGATGAAATCGCCATGGTATCACCCAGCAAGTCTGCAACGCGTTCCAAGCGAGCTACGCCGACAGTTCCAGGGAAACGCAAACGGCAATTGAGCCAAGATGCCCCGGCGCCACTGCAGCTGAATCCTGCCGGTGTGGAGCTTGTTATGACTGATGCGACTGATACACCGGCCGAAGTCGACGAGGTGAAGCGCAAGTCTGCAGAGGCGGGTCGCAATCAGCGATTTATGATGCGACTTTTGAGTCACCGTACGCATCCTCACCAAGAAACCGATCTCGAAGCCATGGCCAAGCTTGTGTTTCCCTCGGAACCGCATCGGCCCATGTCCAGCATCGTTATGGAGGTCATGGCTCGTGTCGACCCCAGCACCTACGTATTACAATATACGCAAACGATCGCCTCGCTATGGCAGCGCGCCATCAACGAGAAGTTCTACGAGCCGATCCCCCGATTCGAAGCTATCACAAAATATAGTCTGATATCGGATGACGTTTCACTCTCCGAACTAATCACACCTTTAGTTGGAGTCTTGCAAGACACCGTGGAAGTGAATGCAGTTCCTCGCTTCAAGTACGCCCCAGCATCACGAGATAAACGAATTACTCGACAGACACCACAATCAGATCTGCAGCCCCTAGTTGACTCGACTGGAGCCATGCGTCTACTTTACCAAATTGCCTGCGGAGTATTACACATTAAAAGCGCAATGGAGACATTCTGGCAAAACATGCGGATCTCGTTCATTCTCGTGATGCTGCACCCGTCACATCCACTTGGTGAAATTGTGCTTTTAATGAACCTCCTATCAACAAGTATTCGCGCAGACTCCTTCGGTCCGATCAGAACCTCTGACAAGGACCAACTGGATGTGCAAAAGTGGATTGTGGACCGCCTTACACATATGCTAAGCGAGCCCGCGATACCAGATGAAGGCGTGGAGCCATATACCCCACACGACATTTGCGCGATGCGGCTCGAGGTCCTGCTACTACTGGAGTCGCTGGTATTCAACCCAATGGCCCCGTCCCAAAAGCATGCCAGCACGATCCTTGCATTGCACCCAAATGCACTCGCTCGTTTATTCCGGTCGATGCACGATGAGCTGGATGCACTTTACTCCTCCCCACCAGAGTCAGACTTGCGTGTTGCGCTGGTCAATGGCCTTATGCGACTGATTTTCGGGGTCATGCGGCAACATCGCCCCTTGATTAATATGCAAGAGAAGCTGGCGTGTGTGCCTGGCAGCAAACAAAAACATCTCGTTGTGTTAACTCGCTTAGCATTTTGTGATGGGACTGTACTCGAGGCGGGCATCGATGATGAAACCGTTGATATGGCACACGAGCTACTGGAGGAATGGACTAATCCACAAGAAGCAGAGTCATTGGCGGAGGCGTTTCCAAGTTCTAGGAGAGAGTGAGACAGTAATGACCGGGGAAATGATCAACGTTATACGACTGGGATTTTGTATGCATTGAACATGGCGTGGTTTGTTTTCTGGAGTTCCTAGCATGTTTCGTTACCATATACCAAAACAATCTCATTTTTGTATCTTGAAAGCATTCAAGAGATGAGGGAAAAGCTACATAGTACATGCAGCTCCAGTAAGAGGTCTTGAAACATCCAACAGACATGAGCAGCAGCAACATTGTCAGGGGTAATGTAATCCATCTCCCAAGAATTCACTGGGCTTTCATTCCTCGGCAGTTGAGAGAAGGCTGCACGGGACAGGGGCTGGGAACATTGTGGACACACGTTCAATGGGACATTTCTATGGAGGTGAGAGCGTACACCCCAGGTTCAACAACTAGAGGGAGCCACAATAGTAACATGTCACGGCAGAGCTTTAATACCAGGCAAGACAGTGATGTAACTTCACTTCCAAATGCTAGGTTTTCGTATCGCGATAACTACAGAGTCCTCATCTCCAACCTCGTGCCACTGGCTCAAGAATTGATGAAAAGAAAATGTTCCACGAATGGAGGTGCCAAAGAATACGCCTGTCAATGACCCGGAGGCCATTGAACGGACTGTTCCACCGCGCTGTGCAATGCAGGGACCAGTCCGTGGTAACACGTCTTATTGATCACGGTTACCCAAACAAGGTAAGTATGAAGAAGAAAGAAAAAAGAAGAGGAAAGGCCGGGGGAGAGCGACCTACTTATACCCTTCTCAAAGGGCGGTGGCAGAACTGGACTGGGCGGTGGCATTAAGCGAGATTTTACTGACCAATCAACACGTGGTGTTCCAGCCCCTTGCATTTATGTAAACAAAGCAAACAAAGCAAACTTTGAGGCCCGCATCCCAGCATAATTTATCCCTTATATTTAAGGCATTAATTTCTAAATAGTCACGTGCTCTGAAGTTTTGAGACTTAGGCAATTTGGGTTGGATAATATATCATTTGCTACAGCACTGTGTCTACCGAGTCGCCACAATGAGAAACAGAGCTAGCAACGCGTTGTCGAAAGGCGTATGTCTCTAATACTATCCTTGTTTTCCCCAATTCCAAATGGCTAACAAGACACTATTCAGAAAATCCGTCAATCATGGAGCAAATACAACCTGTATAACATGCAACGATTCCGCAGCCCACCGACCACCAATCGCACGTTCTTCCAGCAAAAATGGTCTGCTAAGGCTGTCTCCCGTGCCTATCATGGCGAGCAAGTCCGTGAGGGACAGTGGAAACGCATGTTCAACCATCGCATCCGCAGTGTTATTCCCATGAATGCATCCGACTTGGCCGCCGATGACGGCTCTCTAGTCTCGTCCGGTCGAGGCTCAGGACTGGACAAGGGTGGCAAGCCCGCTTATCAGACACGTCCTACACCTTACACCCACATGACCTTTGCACCCCTGGAGCGCCGGTTGGATGTGGCCATCTTCCGAGCTCTGTTTGCTAGCAGTGCCAGACAGGCGAGACAGTTTGTCATCCACGGAGCGGTTACTGTTAACGGGCAAAAGGTATGGACCGACGTGGGAAAATCCCAATTCCTTGGTTACTAACTTGCTTTTGTGTTCCTAGATGAAACACCCCAGCTACCTCCTTAACCCCGGTGACCTCTTCCAGGTCGATCCAGATCGCGTCTTGTACGCTACCGGTCACACGAAGACTCCATACGAGCGACGTCAAGGCCGAGTGATCAGAAGAACGGCTAAGGAAAAGAGGTTAGCGGAAGCCGAGGGCGCACCGGAGGCCGAGGCGGAGTCAAAGGAGGCTTCAATGGAAGATACCAAGGAAACTGAAAAGGAAGATACCAAGGAGACTCTCAAGGCGCTTCTCGCACAGGCCAAGGCTGTCATGTCTGCCGGCAAGGAGACACTCGCGCCCCAGCGCAAGCAAGAGCTCCGCGGCTTCCAAAAAGCCGTCCGCCGCGTGTTGTCCCGCTCCGGGTCCAGCACTGTCCTCGCAGACAGCTTGGAGGCCCAATTCTCCCAGCTAACCCTGTTGCTCAAAGCCAAGCGGGCCGAGAAGAATCCAGACAAAAAGGATGTGAAGCCCCGTCCAGAAGACGCCTTCGCATCTGACAGGGGAGATATAGCACTGGCTTCCGCCAAGAAAGATCCAGAAGCCACGGCCAGCGACAAGCTCTCCGAAGCCTTCGCACAGGCAACACTGGGTAATGAAGTCGATGCCTCGGAGCTTAGCGACGAGGAGTTCGACACGCTCAAGCGCGCTCTTACTCAAATGCGCGACAACCCTCTCGACAACAGCAAGACCTACTCCACTCCCTGGCAGCCACGCCAATACATGTCTGCCTTTGCCTTCATCCCGCGCTACCTCGAGGTCAACCAGAACATTTGTGCAGCTGTGTACCTGCGCCACCCCGTGGCCCGCCCCGGTTCCGCCGAGGTGCCCACTCCCTTCGGCGAGTCCATTGCCACTCCAGCTTATGGCTGGTACCTGAGGAGACGGTGGTAAAGGATGCGACCGGCCCGTCTTTCTCCGCCTAGTCTGTCCGTTCTTCGTTTGTCTCTACTGTTCTACTATTTCCCCTCCCCTAAACTTCCCATCTGTGTATTAGTGGGCACTTAGATCTCCCTCCCTTTCTGCATATTTCTGGATCATGTTGACCATGGTGTTGGTTCCTGTTTTGCTTATCTTTGGAGCTTTTCGCGTCAGCTCCGCCCCTGTACCACCATAGCCATGATGTGTTGTAAATGGATATATTATTGATGTTATTGTTTCATGCTGTAGATGCTGGAGATTGGTATGATCCTTGAGTAGACCTGGCTGGTTTGCTCGCTTATTGTGGGTAGATATTATACCGAAAAGCACGTTCTTAATGTACTACGGGATTCTAAATACATGAGTGATATTAGAGCCTCACACGAAATTGTACGGATATGGTAAAACTCGTGGACAACTACCTAGAGATGGTCGAGGTTCCAATTTATACATTGCGAATATGTAAACGTGCATGCACTGAATGCTAAAATTCCCAAGGCAATGTATATAATTGAAACGTCGACATATAATAAGCCCCATAAAGATATCATCAGCGTGTTAAATTATCCAATTGAAGCTTATTCCCGTATTCTACAAGATTGTATAGACCGAGCGTGTTGTAGATGCTTGACGCACGGACCTTGTAGAAAACCCTCTGGTGAAATCCATCGCAGCTTTATCTTTATCCCCACAGATCGACACAGACATTCTGGATTGGTCTGCTGCACTATTATCACCCTATTGATGGCTACTTTATACTAACGAGACCATCCCCTGGACCAATAGACCACCCAACTTACACTGTTGGTCTCCCACAGCGGCTCCTCAGCTACTATCACTACTGTGCAAGCTGCTGTCCCCATGACGCGCATTCAACCACACGAATACAGCCGTCCTTCGTATCACCATCCTTCACAAAACTCCTTCGGAACAGTGCCATCGGGCCTGCGCTCAGGGTTCAACCCAGCTTCCCAGTCCGTGTCCGTGGTAGTGAGGAATCCAGTTACGATAGATAACACATCAGAGAGCAGCCAAGAGACACGTGGAGGGGCACCCCTAACCGGAAGCGACTCACATGAAGGAGACGTCCTCGAGAGCGATCTATACTATGCGCCGATGCCGGTGGGCGTAGCTCAACCTAGCGAAGGAGATGAGTCAATACTGTTGTCGGCATCAACTACCAACAGAGGCACGAAGCGCAATCTTAATAACGACGATGAGCTCGATGGCGACTCTTCACGGCAGCATAGACGCCTCACGACGAAAGAAGAAGTAGCGCTCTTCGAGATTTGCAACCAAAACGCAGGCACCTTCGGCAGCCGCAGTAATCTGTGCAAGTGGTGGATATCCATCGCCGCCGAGTTCAAACGTACCCACGAGGGCCGCTCATACTCGTGGCACTCGGTGCGGCGCAAAGTCGAAATGGTCACGAGACAGCGCATCAAATTCCTCGAGGACCGGCGACAGCGGGGCTCAAACGCACCCGGCTCAACGGCCGAGGAATTAATGAACCCACAATGGCTCGCTGCCGTCGATGCCTGGCTCCCGACCTGGCAGCGGTGGGAAGAAGCCGAGAACCGGCGCATTGCAAAGCGTGATGAGCTTAAGAAGCGGAAACAGCCGCAGACATGGCGCCAGAATTCCAAAGATGGAGACCAGGATCCATGGCGGAACCTGCCTGGGTCATCTGCCACCAGCCCGACTGATGTCAACGCCGCAATGATGAGTATGCTACATCAGCCTGTCGCGAATACCGTTGGTGATTCTACTACCATCCCGGCTACCAGCCCTACGCCCCCACCCTCAATTACTGGCCCTGCACCACCAGCGCATTTCCTCGAATCACCCTCCACACCTGTCCCTACGACCGCCTCGCTAAAACTACCTCCGGGGTTCGAGAATATGTTCTCAACCCCACAACCCACATCACAAGTCGCACCCCTTCCCTCCATATCCACACCACCAGTTCCACAATCCGACGGTCGTATGGTCTCAGCCGTCCTCGAAACCCTGGGAAAGCTCAACAAACACCTAGATGCCGCATCCGGGGGCGGTATAGACACGAGTGCTGCCTCACCCGTAATTTCAGCTTTGGTGCAGGCTGCCTCGGAACCACCGGTTCTAGCTTCTCCCCGGCAATCACAACACCCGCAAGTACAGCATGCATTGCAGTCCCAGCCCCAGCAAGGTCTCACTCACATTCAAATTGAGAAAATGAAGGAAGAGCTACGGCAGGAGATGCAGGCCCAGTTTCGAGGTGAGCTGGAGCGTGAACGTGTTGCAATGGAAGAAAAACTGGATTCTGTGCAGCGGACTCAGGACCTGATTCTTGAGATGTTAAGACAGGAGCCTGCTTGATGCAGATGGTGCCTTGTTTCGGTACATTTTCTAGACATCACTTTTTCTAGACATCGCTTGTGTTGTCTCGCTTCCTTCTATTCTGGCTTGTACTTTAACTTTTTTCCCCCTCTATTTCTTTCTGATATGATACCCATTATCGACTGCCAAGGACGGCGTGCCTGCATATCTTCAAGAAGGTTGATATTGCTACCCAAGTCTTTACTTTCTTGATATTCTTGACGAAGACATGGCAAGACTACATCCTAAAATTCCATGCACTAAACTTGAAAAGGACCCAGCCGATGGCAATTGCTCTCTACTCTAGAACAGAAAACAAGTAAACAAACATAAGAGAAAATAGTCATCGGGCTAAATTACAGATAAATGATAGAACGACCCAAGAATCTCTTCCCGAGCCTTCACACAACGATTAAAAGCTCTTCCATGCTGCACAGAAGTGCCTATAGGGCGAAGCAATCTAGTAGTAGAAAGTCTCATCCACGGTACGACCACGCATCCACTTGGGCTCAGAGCCACGGACGTAGATGTCCTCGAAGAGGTTGCGGGCAGTGTTTTCGGGGAAGGGCATCTGCTCAGCCTCGGCGACCTCAGCGTCGACGTTGGCACGGGCGGTCTTGTCGATACCCTTGAGCTCCTCCTCGGAGGTGACGCCCCACTCGAGCATCTTCTGCTTGAGTCCAGCGATGGGGTCGTGGGTGCTGCGCATGCGCTGGATCTCCTCACGGCTACGGTAGGTGGTACCGGGGTCGGACATGGAGTGGCCACCGTAACGGTAGGTGACGTACTCTAGGACGAGGGGTCCGTTGCCGGTGATGGCGTAGTTCTTGCTGTACTGGACGGCGGCCTTGGTGGCAAGGACGTCCATGCCGTTGACCTTCAGACCGGGGATGTACTGACCACGCTTGTAGTACTCGGTCAGAGCGGAGGAGCGCGAGGCGGAGGTACCCATGCCGTACTTGTTGTCTATAGAAACACAACGTTAGTACATGTGTGGGTTTGGGGGGACTGTAAAGACTTGTAAACTACTTACTCTCACAACCGAAGAGAACAGGCAAGTTCCACAGCTTGGCCATGTTGAAGGCCTCGAAGACCTGACCCTGGTTGGAGGCACCGTCACCGTAGAGAACGATGGAGGTGTTGGGCTGCTCGTTGTACTGCTGGGCGAAGGCCAGACCGGCGCCGACGGGCACCTGGGCACCGACGATACCGTTACCACCGTAGAAGTTCTCGGCGAACATGTGCATGGAACCACCCTTGCCGTACGCGATACCCTCACGACGGCCGAGAAGCTCACCAATGATGGACTTGACGCTACCACCACGCATCATAGCGAAACCGTGGCAACGGTAAGCGGTAATAATCTTGTCCATGCGGGTGATGGCGTGCTCAATTCCGACAGCGACGGCTTCCTGTCCGGTCGACAGATGACAGAAACCTCGGATCTTCTTCTCCTTGTACAGACGATCGGCGGCCATCTCCATACGTCTGCAAAAGAACAAACAGTCAGTCAGCCTAGTTCAAAAACCCACCTATCGTGCTTATCGTACCTCATCGCGACCATGTCGTAGTACATCTGCTTGAGCTCCTTCTTGGAGGTCTCAAGAGTGTACGGGGGTGGGTCAAGCTCATAAGTCTCGAAGCTCTCATCGGAGAGACGGACAGTGAAGAGCTTCTCATCCTCCTGTTAAAGCGCAAACATAAGCGTCAGCAATTGAAATTCCGGAACCCTTCGGGCGAGGTTTTCAGTTCTTCCGGATAGGGCTCAACAAACCTCCGGGACTGGGGTCTCGACGTTAGCGGAAGCGGCGTCGGTAGTAACAGTACGACGGGCAAGAGGAGTGAAAGCACGACGCCTCAAAGGCGCAGCCTGACGGACCGCGGGACGGAAGAGCATTTTGTGAGGGAATTGGAGATGGTACGTTGAAGGTGATAAGCACCGTTTTCCGTCCCAACAACTCTCTTCAATTTTGCCGTCTTAGTCAGCTTCCAGATCGGGGCCGCCCGGTGAGGAAAGTCAGGCCGGGTCCGACACTTTGAACTTGACTTCACTCTTGAACATTGATCATTGATCATTGAATTCTGCTATACTTGCTTCAGATACTTGATTAAATGATTGATTCTATTGGAATGATCAGAATATATCATTCTAACTAACAACTAGTTTTTGTGCAGTGCCCACGGACTCTGTTCGGTTTCAATTTCCGATCCCATCCCAACGGTTCGGTGCGACTCTATATCACATAGCAACTTCATCCCTTTGGTGATAGAAGGATCAAAGATCAAATTCAAGCCTTTCCGGATACTAAATTGCCCTTTTCAATGCCTGTAAGCCATTCAATTGGCTTGTAACATGTTCAACAAACAATGGTATATATACAAGGCTGGGATATATCAGGGATCAAAATGTAGCACACTAACAACCTAACTTGGTAAATGGTCATAACTAATTAGCAGGCATGAGAACATAGTCCTAGACAACCAGAATTGCACATAGCAAAGGTCAAAGCATGTTTGTTTTTGACTGTTGAGGTAGGAAAAAAGGCATCCCTAAACAGATATCAAAGGGTGATTCATACCAATCTCAGGGCTATTGAGAGGAATGACTATTGAGAGGCTCAAAAGGCCTTCTCTACAACACTTTCCAGCAACCTCAGAATGCTTAATATAAGGCGAATAAGGCCCCATGAGCTTTATTGACTTCATAAACTTTGTTGAGCTCACTGACCTTCTAAATAGAAGTGCAGTTTGATCTGGTAGCGCTCACGCGCGTCGGACTCTGAGCCCCATTATTTAAGATGTTGCTTGTCCCCTCCATCATTGTCTCTTTCTCCGCATCAGCTTGCTTCTGAACCGGTGTGACGCCGGTATCGTTGTCCCCTGCCTTTATCCAAAGACAAGAGTCTCACAAAACATCAAGCAGCACCAATCTCGATATGGCGGAATCCACTGCCAGAGCAAGCCCTCCATTGGGTCCTCCCACTGGTCCTCCCATTGGCCCCGCCTCAGAGCCTCTGGTTGTGTTCGTTGCTCGCGGCGCTCCCCCTCCTACCCCCGTCGAGCTCGGCCAGTTGAAGTACTATCTTCGTCCCGCCCTGATAGAGCTTCAGGAAGCGTTTGAGCGTGAGTATGGAACACTGGAAGGCCGTTTCTACTGCTACTGCCCATTGATTCATAAATCGATCACCCCTCTCGAGCCAGGTTGCGATTCATTCCAGTCCCTGACCGATATCCTCATGTATGGCCGAACCTACAGCCGCGACATCATGTTTGTCTTGCACCACTGGGACTCTATCACCTCCGACGGACCGACCTTTGCCAATATTTTCAAAGATTTCACCGACGTCGAAGTGACTATTCGCGTCTACGGCACGATTTCGGTTGACCACAACTGCGAATTCCATGATCTCGACGCCCACAAAGTCAGCGCCCACTATCAAGGTTTGACCCAACTGGAAGAAGAATATGTTATTGATAATGCACTGCGTTACGTGGTCCGAGTCGAAGAAGTTCGCGCTGTCAGGATCGGAGTAGAGGAGTCGGTCAGGCTGATGATCGAATTGACAGGCGAGTCTGAGACTGAGCTGTTAGAGCGGGTGCTGTGGATGCTTTGACGCAGGGAAACGAACTGATTGGGTTCTTGGAAATTCATGGAAATTCATGGAAATTCATGGATATGTGAGGAAATCTGGCGATGGACGTTTTCCTTTTCATGGGTTGAGACATGTGATTCCACGCCCAATAGTTTCTCTGTCTGAGGGTTGAAGCACAGATGTATGTTGCCCTAGCTTTGAAACGGTCTTTCTACAATGCCCGAACAAGCCTTGAGTTTGCTTGTTCTTAGGATCCAATGAAACAATACATTCATATCTCATTACTTCCAGTAAATGATGATTTTAAGCGTTGTATAGTGTAGTATATGGATCCCGTGTGCCCTGGACGTCTCTTGTTTGGTCATTCAAGGATGACACTGGTTTCATCGTATATTAAATCTGCGAAACAATTGCTTATATATGGTGCCCGAAGTGTTGTTAGAACCTGCCTGTTTTCGACAGAATTTAATATTGTTTATACGAGATGAATGGGTATACGAGATGAATGGGCTGATACTTTATTCTGATGATTATAATCCTTGCATACTTGCATATATATATATAAAAGTCCTTTGCACAGTTTATGTTTTATCCCTTCATATACATCTAAATCACATCGAAACAGAATGTCTAAAAACATGGAGTGTTCTGACTTATAACGTCCACAATAAAATAGATCGGCCCTGGGATTATTTAAAGTCTTACATAAGGACAAAGACTCTATGAGCGACCAGCTATTCTTGTTGAATTAAAAGCAGACACATTTCACATTCATAGTTTAGGAAATCTATTCCTAATGACCAAGTATAAGCCAAAACCTGATTTTGGGAGCTTTATTAGACCTACACTCCAATCGGATGACACCCATACATCAACCGTTCGCCGTTATGCCAATCACACGAGCTCAATAGCAGCTTGTATCGTATAGGGTGTATATAACTGAGCCAATTAAAGCATACAAAAAACATCTAAAGTAGGAAATCGACATATCACAGTGGCACAGGCAAAACCGTTAAACAAAGACAAAAACAGATACATCTTATTGACTCAACACTCAATAAGGAAATACGTGTCAGAAATATCAAATATATCAAATACACAAAGTACGTAGAGGACTAAATGAGTAAATAAAACAGAGTACAACATAAATAACAAATACAGCCGAAATTACCCCGCGAATGTACAAAAGTGAAAGTGATGGATCTGAAAATCACTACAACATAAACGCCGTTACCGCTAAGTATCAAGTTAAAAAGACAGTATATCGACCTTGGATGGCCATCAGGACAAATAACGCCACGTCTCCATCAGTTCGTGCATTAGCTCAAGTGTATCCATAACCTATATTAACTTAAATTACTGTTTTATCCTGGTCATGTTAAACCGCTTGCAAATAATAGGTCTGAAACACCGAGCTGATTCAGCTGAGACAGCGATCAGTAAGCAGGGACTCCTGATGGCTAGGGCTGATGGGATCCAAGAGGTCTGGATTTCCGTGCTGTCTAAGTTGGAGATTTCCGTATGAGTTTTATGGTAGACAAGAACTATCTCAGGGGTGTTTCAGGGGTCATTCTGGGGTCATTCTGGCGGAGGACCATGAGATACCTACTTTGTATGAGATCTGATGTGTATGAGAATGGGTGTGTGAAGGGATAGTTTAAAAGGATTTGAACAATCCATTGGTATGGTTGATCTGGGTGTATCGTTCTCGGAGACTCGTCGGGTTTATTTTGTAGAGCTATCAACGCCATTGGACGCATCTGTTCTAAAAGGCATATTAGGCATATTGGCTCATGAAAAAAAGGTCAGTTCTAGGTCAAGACGAAAGGACCGGGATCCTCGTTAGGATGGAACTGGAACTGAAACTGCAATCTACTGCAATCTATTGCATTTACTGAAACTTGATCAAAGTGTTGAGTCTCTTATGCAGTTAGCGATATTTAGGTCTCGGGATCAGCCCGGCCAATGAGACCTGCATGTACATGCAGCCACCTGCACGTGAAAATGCACTCAACTGCATTCGACTAATTGAAGGATTAAAAGGTTGCATTTCTAAGCTCAGGAGGTATGTTACGAAGTAGGAGAGTGCTACAATCGTAGGTATCATCCTGATCCTGCCACTTCCAATTTGTAAGTTTCTTCAACGTGACCAATGCCCACTCCGAAACACCGTGCTTTGTTACTGCAGAATCGAGAAGAGGAAAAGGACCATCTGGCTAAAACGAGTTAGATCGTGTTTCCATTGTTATCTCCGCCCTGGAAACTTTCAACGGCGATGATCATTGAGTGATCTGGGCGCTTCGTATGTAAAGTATATGTGGATCGTTAGACGGAGTACTTCGTATTATTGTAATAATGCAGAAGAATACTCGGAGCCGCCCATTGAGCTGTGAGGTAGGCTTGCTAAACTCGGCATCTCCATATGCCTAGACTTGATAGCTCCAGGGATGAGCAGCAAGGATTTGTTACTAGTCAACTCCGGCCTTGTCCGTTCTTTGTACTCCGTAGTCTCGATTAGCCCGCATGGTAATTCCCCGACGCACAGTTGACGTGCAGGTCAGTCTATGTTGTAGGGGGGCGTCCATAGTCTGTGATAGATCCAATATCAAACCCCCACCCTGAAAGGGGGGAAACGTTGCCCAATCGTCATCTACCAATGCTGTGTTGATTGACACAGGGTATCCATTGGCGATTCCCCCGACAACCGAGAATTCTGAGACAGTGGAGAAGTAGCTAAGGCGAGCACAGACACTTGCACACGAAAAACACAGGAGTATGTGGATCATGGCGTAAACGACATCCACACCGGGAGCAGTACAACATAGTCAATGCTATGCCAACTCATTTCTCCTAGCCTTGCGTCTCCTATTTCTAGGACAGATGCTTAAGCGTTAAGGAGTGAGACGAATACAATGGACCGGTGTCGAACGCAGGCGCGACGAGGGAGATCAGGAGTCCAAGACGAGCCAGATCACTTAGGCCAAGTTCTTTTTATTTTTCTCTTGTCGACCTAATTATGGGAGCTATAAATCATGTTGCTGGAGTAAAATCTCCGTTAAGAGTCCGTAGTCTGTGGGACGATCGTCAAAACTCCGGTGTAGACGCCACTCCGTTCAGGGCGTCAGGTGACTAATTCTGTTGATCCGGATGTCGATAATATAAACAGCAGGGGTCAACAAGAACTTGAATTTGGAGCTGGGGTAAAGACCAAGAGTAATTGCGTCATTGCAGAATGATGGCCAAAAAAAAGGAAAGTAAGTCTCCGAAGGATTCCAGAATACTTTTCTCCAGAGCCAACCATTTGACAGGGGCCATTTAGGATCGACGGAGAAATTTGGCAAAGCTACCGATTCCAGGAGCGTGGTCTTTGGCCAATATGGAGTGGGTATATCTCTAGTGGATAAATGAGCCGCTTAATAACCACATGACTTGCTGGAAATCAGTGTTGGGGGATAGGCGGAGATTGGATTCATCCGATCCGAAGTAAATCCACGAACAAACCTTGTTATCACCACTCACACACAATTAGTTTCTTGGAACGTCTGGAGGAATTCCCAAGGTTGGGCAGCCGAATATTTGAGGATTTTGAGTAAGTCCATGGAAAAGATATGGGAACCCAGGAATGAATGTATTCAAAGAGTCAAGCTAAAGTAGAAGAACGAGGTTAACCAGTCAGAAGGTCTAATAAATAATAATTTATAATAATTTATACTTTATACAGCACCCGACCATTGTTGAAGAAGGTTAAGTATGCATTTTGCATTTTACTATCTAGTCCCTTAGTCCTTAGTACTCCGTACTCCGTACTCTGTATACTAATAGGGTAATAGGTATTTCTACGGAGTAGTTCACTATATTCTCCATATAAGGATAACAAGGGGTTGCAATAACATATTATTAACATATTAGCAAGCATATTAACTAACTAAGTTAGTTAGCAGATTAGCATATTATTAACCTATTAATATAGTTATTAACCTATTAAAATAGTTATTAACCTATTAACATAGTTAATAATAACCTATTAACATAATATAATTCAGGGGATCCCCACTCTTTCATATTTCATATCCATGGTTCAAAGTGGAAACTATTGTACTAGTACGATCTGACCCAATTGATTTTTTTTTCTTTCCTGCTTTGGTTTAGCATGTGTCCACTTAAAACGTGTTGTGTATGCTCTAACCCCCTGGTCAGCTCCATCTTCCTCATCTTGTATATCACCTGTGGCCAACTATTACCTTGAAGAGATTTAAATTATTATATTTGAGTTTAAATCTTTTATTTTTTGATTACTTTGGAGCAAACTCCTTTCGTGTTTTTTTTTTTTTTTTTTTTTTT